>JABASD010000167.1:0-110146 GCA_019776165.1 Pogonognathellus flavescens
TGAGTGCAGAAATAAATCAACTGTCTTATTTCTACAATTGCTGAAAATGATGTGTTTAAACATTTTCAATTTTTTTCATCCCTGAACTTTAATTGCTATTTAACTGTTTGTTTCCATGAAAATGACGCTAATTTAATTTTTTTTTTTTTTTATTTATTCCACTGCGTTAAGTCCGATCTGCAAATGTGAAAGTGGCAAGGTAGTGTGCCCACAACTAATACTTGTAATCATATTTAAATTTTTATAGGTGCATAAAAAATTTCCATAAATCAATTTGTAAAGTGTAAATAATTGGCTTTGCCTGTATAATATTGATCAAGTAAGCAAATACGTTGGGCTTGCTTCAAAATTTTGATTGAATTAAATTCAAAAGAACGAAAAACAAATTAGGTTTAGAAAGCTAAAATTATGTATACTTATTAATGCGTTCTTAAGTGAGCATTTATTTGAGTGAGTGTGTCTGTGTACCTAAGGAAAAGTTTAGTTACATAATATTGTGTACGACCGAAATTGGACTACATAAAGAAACTATTATGGACTAACTGCTGCATGGTGCCTTGAATTGCTTGGGGAGAAAGTTGATATTGTAGAGCAAAAGTGTTTCGTTGAGTTCGGAAACAAATATTAGTTCACAAGTTGTAGCAAGTTTTGTTGTTGGACTGGCTGGGAATGGCAATATTGATATATTACATTCGGAAGAGTGGAGACGAAGATCTTTGTGGAAGGGGAGTTTTACTTGTCATTTACTGTTTATACGCTACAAATACATTTGAGGATGATCATAATGATCAAGTCTCTCCTGTGTCTGTTGTGTTTTCCTTGTGGTGTATTATATACTAACTGTGGCAGCCTGGCAGGGATTTCGTGGTAAACTTTGTTGTAAGAAATGAAATATAGGAAAGAAAACGTGGGTTGAAAAGACAAGAGTGTTGATTTGCTCCAAGGTTGGTCATCCATAGGCTATTTCGTCATTTAGAAAGCAATCGAAACTGAATGGAAGTAATCTTTTCCTCTGAGCATCTTGGGAAATTATTACAAATGATTACAGCTGCCTTTCCTTATATTAATATGAACATTCTTCTGCTGTCTGCTTACTTTCTCCTAGAATCAGTTATAAGTACAGTACATACCTATCAAATGTGGTGCTTAAAATACTTACTACATCATACATACCTATGTAACTCCTTGTGATATAAAGATTCTGCTTTAAAAGGTACTTGTCCACAATAAAGATTCCTTATTCTTGTTGTAATAATGCAACAGTAAAAAATCAATGACCATTCGTTGCAATAATAGTACACCTTGAGAGGAGATAAGTCCTCAGCCCTCATCGACAGAATATTCTATGAAAGTTTAAAAATGTGAGTAAATAAAGAAATAGACTTGGACAAACTGCTTATGAATTTGATTGAAAATATTTTATTTATTATTGCACGTTTCTAATCTGAAAGTGCATGGAATATGTATGTCATCGCATCTTCATCAAGTTTATGCTGATACTTTTTCAGGTAAATATTATTGTCTTGAGTTTAAGCATACTTCCGGCAGTGTAACAGTGTGAAAAAGTGTAAGTTGTACTGTTTTGCCATATTAAGTAGAGAACCTACCATCAAACTGCCCAAACTTATACGGACAGTCACAGACGCACTATAATTTGTATGTCCTCTTTCTGTATATTTGTACATCGGGCCGATCGGGCGAATTGTTAATGCCGGTGCGTATGTTTGTGCTTTAAAGCGTAAACAGTCGAGTGGATACGGTATGCCGGGTGTGCCAAATAATGCAATACAGATGAACAGGAAGTACTTCTGTAGAAACCTTGCACTTGAATAAACGGTTTACTAGATTTATGTACCTGCTATGTGTCAATGTCAACCAAATATTATGAGACATGTCTGCCTCCTGCAGTGGGTTGTTAATTTAAATGACTTGAGATATCACATCCAACTTTTACACCTGAATGTAAAATACCTAATAGCAAAAGGTACATTTTTAGATAGGTTTATGGGCAGGTAAATTGATGTGATGCCTAAACACGGTCCAAACATTGACAACATCAGTGTAAAAATAGTAAAATAATGCACACTTTCATGTACAGTATCATATATACATTGGTTCCCTGCAATTTCAGTGTAAACAACAATTTTCATTTGATGGAGATGGAACCGAGTTCTGCTGCAGTATACCTACTGTATAGTAGTCGTATCTTCCACTAAAGTAATATTTTGCTCATCTAGCTGTCAAACAAATTGAGCAGAAAATCAGCCTTAAATAGTTTTTACCAAAATTCCCAGTAAGCAAGCTATAATATAGCGACTAAAAGGTATCTTATTATTTGCGAATTAAGTAGGTACGTTTACTCTCCAAGTATGTAAGTGTTTTTTAAAGTGGAAACATCAAGTCTTGAAACTCGAGAAATTCAATCAAACTTGATATACAAGTACGTTTAGCTTGTGCTGTTAATCTTCAATGAGACTGAGAATAATTTGCTGCTACAATTGTATTTGACATAATGTGAAATGAACTTTATATGTTAGGTATGCATATATTATGCTAATATAAATGTTTTCAATTCGAAGTACGTTTTTGCTGTAACATTAATGGTAAAAATGAACAAATGAAACATATACACAGTAGCAAGCAAAGCACGTGTAGTGGCGTTAGTGGCGTAACATGTAGAGACTATTACGTTTTGGTAATGCATTAGCAGCATAGTCGTCGGTTCAACAGAATGTAAAAATATTAATGCATTTTGGATACAAATGCACTATATCCGCACCAGGCTGCAGACTGCAGTAGTAGACGCTTAGTAAGTAAACTAGCAAACCGAATATAGAAATGTCAGTAGCAAAGAAGTAAGGATTTAGTAACAGTAATAATGTAGACTGCACACGTTCATTATAAATTATAACATATTTATATAGTAGTAGTTCGTTCTATGTAAGTGTGCATTATGCAGGACCAAAGTTAATAAGATCTCTCCCCTTATTCTCATTTCCATTGTGTCTCTACTTTAATTAGTGTTAATTAATGTGCATCATGTTTCGTAATTCATGTCTGTCGTATATTTGCTCTGGGCCATGAGTCGGGACTGGGTGGGATATTCGACTCTTAATTGCGACAGTCCTCTAAAGAAAATAATATATCGTAGTGCACACCGTAGTGCAACATTATGCAATATTCTCCGGTCCAACGAATACGAATTCTGTCGACTAATTTACGAGAAAAATTTATCTTAAATTACTACGCTCATGCACTAGAGAGATTATTACTTCTTATTTGTGTAATCATTTCATTCTTTTGTCGCCTTGCCTTTGCCACCCCAAATGCTGCGATCATGCTATATATATACACATAATATTAGCTAAGTAATTTCCCTTGTTTCTTTTCGTATTGTCGCTGTTTTCTCTTCCACGTGAGAGGCTTTGCTTTATTTACAGTTTGTGCGTAGCAATAAAAATGATGCTATCTTTTGCTTTTGTGTATTAATAGGTACTTGTTGCCCAAGGTGGAAAGTGGAGATATGACTATGACCTTAAACTGTGAATACCTATGCTAATTATGCCTGTTTACTACATTTGGACTACGCATACCGTATACCAAGGTCGGCATTAGAATGAGATGAGGTTAATTGCTAACTGTACCTATACTTAAAAGGTTACGTAATACATGTACCTAGTTAAACACATTATAAGGTAAAGCTTTGGAATTTGGATAAATTAGTAAGTTTAGAGTAACAGTTTCACTTGAAAAAATACAGACATACGCCTTTACACGTTTTGTTTGCCTTATATAATTAGTATGTTCCGTATATTAGATAAATAATTAATTTATCAGTAATTAATACGAGATCCGTTTCCGTCCCCCTTGTATCATTGTATTACAGACTAAATGGCTTATAATGTATTTTAGGGTGAAATGAACATGCCAAAGCTATAAGCGCATGTGGAGATGGTACTGTTCAAATTCTCACTAGATATAATATATTATGGTACTATGTGAAATCAGATATTTCCCTATAGCTATCAGATGAGCTAATCGAAAGCCAAAATGATTCTTAAACTGAAGCTACGAAAATGAAATGATTAACAGTTTCGTGTGAATATTTAACCTTTACCTTGCCTTACAGAAATATTTATGAAGATTTGTTGAGAATTTTCTGGCTGTATGGTTTACTTACATAGTTATCTGAAAGTATGTTTAGCAACACTTTCTTATAACGCTTATACCTACACACGGAAGCTGCGAAGAACAACTTAGATTTATGACTTGGCTTAGGAATTAAAATATGTGTGCAGCTTAAATTTTTTGTGAACCTTGTGAGATAGCAGTTTGAATATCTGTAAATAGCAGACGAATCACCACAGGAAATATCCGTTTTTCATATATTATATCAATGGTGTATCTGTGGCATAATATTTCTTAACTCAATTAATTACATTGATTACTATATTTCCAAATTGATACAGGCATCAATATTTCCGTTCAGTCTTGAAGCATGAAATAAAAATGTTTAGATAAATTAACAAATTAAGATTTAACAAGGTGAATTTATTTTTCTGTTACTGTAAACGTAATTCAATTTGTATATCTTCAAACATGGAAAAATCAGGATAAATTCCTAGAAAAGTGGGCAGATTAGTAAAGTATGAGGTGACAGCGGCTGAATGTTCTCAAGTTGAACTACAAGTTGCTTATAGGAGACAATGATAATAATACAAACGTAGAAAAGAATACAGTGGGCCAGTGGGTATAGACAATACAACTACGAGAGAGTGCAGCCGGTATGACTGTGACGAATGATCTAGACAGAAAAGATTTAAAGAATCTTCTAAATCTCTCTGTTGCTTTGGCTTAAGAACCATTGCACCTAATAAAAAATTTATTCACTTAAGTTCTACTTGACACAACAGATAGAAACCGATTCGAGAAAGTTAAAGCAGGGTTTAGTTTTTGGTTTGGCATCTTAAGAGTTGGCTCTTGGATGTATCATACAGGAGTGTGAGTCGGGTGGTATAGTGTTTTTGTAATGTGTACAATGTATAGGAAAAAATAGGGGTAATAAGGCTCTTGTATTTGAACAGTGTGTATAAGGAGCAGAGTAATAGAGCAGTTGAAAGTTCTTTGTCAAGGGGAAAGCCAAGTCAAAGTAAAAATTATCGGCAGAGATATAAATCTTGTGAAGTTACAAGTATTGCTCACTGCAATAGAATTCGGTGGAATACATGCATTTAAGGTAGGCATATTACTATTTCCTGGCCAGCTTTTCTTTTTCCACGCACTCGACTCACGACTACTTTTATACTCTCTCCTCACTGAGGATCCTTTTGTTGAAAAAACGATGAAACGAACACCGAAAGAAAATCGTTTATGTAGTAAATACTACATACAGTTGAAAAAATCGGAGTAGAATATATTTTATTTCTTTTTGTGCTTGGTCTTCGTGGAATTTATAGATATCTGTGAGCATCATGCTTAGTGTTATATAGTATAAGTATCACAATACAGTAAACTAATATTGTACTCTTAGCAGTCAGCATTCTAAATAATAGACGAAAAAATCTTCTTTAGCAAAAAATGAAAATATAGGAGTACCCGGATGGGCACTACAGTCACCTAAGAGAAAACTGCAAGAAGTGCAGACAGAAGAGAGATGGTGCCGAGATTTCGATGCGAGAGGGAAATCTTGCATAAGCACTAGTTAACTACATATATATGTTTTTCTCTAATATACAAAACGACAGTATTGTATCTGTACATGTGTTAAATGTTATACCACACACGAAATTCAGGCAGGCAAAACGTATTTTGTTTTGTTAGATGATGTACAGGAAAGAGTTGAGTTTCACACGTACATAAATGAAGCACATACTCACGCGAGTTAATTTTTCAAAATGAAATAAATTGTGTATATGCTTGCATGGGTATAAGAGATATAAAGTTTATCTACATTCTGTGTAGTTTCATGTACCATGAAATCGAATGTTTAAGTTAAGCCAACAATACATCTATGTTTTAAGTTGAACCCTATATTATATAGTATGTGCCCATAGCTCTGGTAGCAGTTATGTGCAATGCTTTTTCTTTATTAATTCACAGAGTATGCAGCCTGTTCAGTCTGCTGTATGTAATAGAGACAGAGAACATATTTTAGGACTAGTATATACATATTAAACCAATTGGGAAATATAAATAAGGTGTTTTTACAGTATAATATGATCTCTCAGCGAAATGTTGTATTTTCCATTTCCATAAACGTGAGTTAGTAATGCAATGTCATAAATTTTCTGAGTGCACTATATTTTAAATGCATCTTATATACAGTTATCCGTATTTTTCAAATAACGTTTTTTAAATAATAATAGTGGTAGATAAAATTAATTCTGAGTTTATTTACGGAATTCCCTTTAGAGATGTGTTTACAGTGCAGTGCATTATTAAGTAAATAAACCTTATGCAACCATTGTTAAGATCTGGATTCAGGATCTAACTTAAGCTTATCCAAGTCTAGAGAGTCCATTACTGTAATGCTAGAATCTGAAAAGTGTTCAATCAATCAAATAAATCTGGGATTACTGTCCATACGTATTAATGTATGCACTATCGTACTTGTGTGCATCAACATTGGTTATTTACCTAAAATGCAAAATATGAGATTTTGCTGTCTTATTTTTAGTATAGCATAAAATGCGTCTACTAGTAAATCTAGTCTATTTGGGCTGTTCGGACTAGCCGAACAGCCGAAAGCCGTTCTGTCAACTGACTCTACAAAGTCACCTATACTCATTGCAATGCAGATGGAATATCGCACGCAATTTATTTGTAGTTATCTACCATTCAATATTGAAGAAGTCCTTTTCGCTCGTATATAAAAATTGAAATTTTCTACAGTTTTTGAAATATATCAAATTAAAGTAGCTAAAGTACCTATACGTACAAAATTTCTTCCAGTCTAAACAAATACAAACCTAAAAGTGTATTCTTAGCAGGTACATCTATTGTGAATTGTTAAATTTGTATAGAATATAGAGTAAAGTAAAGAGATCCTTCATGGCACGCACTTATATATATTTATGTATACTGCTTACCACACACGTGGTTGCTATATCTCAAACATTGAAATGACCCATTGGAAACATAAACAATTATCTCTAGACGAAACGCAGCACTAACAATTGAGCATCAATCATTGGCAATGTGTGTGTAATTTTAACCTGGCAGAGGCATTCGTCTGTCAGTTTTCACCAACACAAAATAAATGGACTAGGGTCGAACGCAGGAATTTCATTTAACGAGTAATGAGTAACAGACGGACTTGTACGAGAGAAAAGGGTGGTGAAATGCCAGCAAAACATGGGACAACTCTAGTTTTTGGTGTTCGAAATTTGTCTGCATTTGATCAAAACCCAGAGCTATCAAAGTTTTCAGCGTGATGATGGTTGTTGTTAATGTAAATATTTCATCAAACAATCTGAATTTACTCTGAAATTCCTTACAGATAACAATTTTAATAATTATTATGTAAGTAATTATTATTTAAATAATAATTGATTGTGCTTGATAATTGCATTTAGGTACCCAGAACGCTTGAATTTAATAGTTATTTTTCTGTGTATAGGAATTATAAGATTACTCGAGAAATAATAATATTCACTTAATTGTACATTTCTGCCGAGTGACATGGGTAGTAGTACAGTACCTCGAAGTTCACATTCGTAAAGGTCATTATTGTCAACATTAGCTTTTTGCTTTTAGTTGTAAACTTGAAAACTCAAAGACCCAAAGAACCCAAATGTTTTTGGTACACTACCATAAACTTTCAACACTGCTTTGAAACGTGTTCACTTTATGTGGCACTTCCGTCTAACTCACTGGTTGGAAAGCATTGTGTCCTTTTGTTTGTAAATTGTGACTACAACATGTACTTAGCTAATACGGTAATTATGGCTTGTATATAATAAGACTTCTAGTTTACTATCTGTACTACTATGATATGCTAAGTACATTACATTTTAATTATAAAAAATCTGTTAAATAAGGACAATTTTATTTCAAACTAAATGAACACATGAGTGCAGTATACTAGTGTCCATAATATAATGTAAATGAGAATTACGAAGTAGAAAATGGCATGCGTGTAATAAGTATAACACGATAAGTCTTAGGTCGGAATTGCGGTATAAGACCGTATATAATAATTAGCGCAGGCTAAATTCCATATCAATCGGAGGGTTTGTAGTGATCAGAAGAAATACCTCGACTGAAAATAAAAACAAGCAAAGAAACCGCTGACTATCCCATAAATTCCTAGAACGCCCCTAAATCTTGTGTCCCGGCAATGAATCTCGTATTCCTATAATTTCGAGCACATGTACATGTACAGTACGTACACTTAAGATCAGAAGGAGACAACTCATGAAATTACGCTCTTAAGGAATGTCATTACTTCCCCTTTGTCTCTTTCTGCGTCCTTAACTTCTCTTCGCGGTAGCGCAAGTGAACAGCCTTCAGTGAGCACTGAGCATACATCACATGGACATGCCTAATATATTTATTTATGCACATACACATACCTATACCTACTCCACTCCACAAACTAACCCTAATAAAGTATATTCTCCGGGAAGAGAATATATGCTACCTTAAGCGCAATGATAATAAGTACAACACTTCCCCGAACAGAATTGAGTTAGAGAATGGCATAATAACAAGAAGACCATGATGGTGCAGCAAGGCAGCAATATGCAATGCAATGTGCACTGTAGTTGAATAATGATAATAATATTGTAAAATGCAGTAGGCATATATTTGTACAGAACAGTATCTACTAGTAGCATTGTAGACTTTAATAACAATTCCCTGCAATTGTACAGATACTCCACAATAGTCTCAACCAGAAAAGTAGCGTCATTCAAACTCATGGCAGCCAATTTTCTGCAAGGGGAACTTGCCTTTGTCTACTTCTCTCTTGTTCGTCTTCAGCTTTATCAACTTCCAAGTTGCTGTTGTAAGTCTTCGGCTACTCAAGAGCTTAGCAATATACCGGCTCACTTTTCCATAAGTACACAGTAACACTCAAGATTTTCTCTACATATTCTTATGTATTACACACACAGATATATTATAAGTACATATACAGCCATAACATAACATCGTTACAAAGCATAAACTTCTTTAGGTAAAAGCATCTTAGAGGTCTTTGTGTGCTTTACTCGTGTATGGGGTATATTAGCGTGCTATTGTACTTCACCCACGCATAACTTACTTCTAGGCCCCTACGATGTACCGACACACTATCTCATCTCATGTTCTCAAACTTGACTGACATGACGACGACTAGTGACGGTGCGGTGCTTTCAATTGTGGTCTTGCTTGAAAGTATATATTTTCCTGTGAAGCACATACACAGCACATCACATAAAGTGCAGTATGTTTATCTCTCTGCTTGATAAGCTTTCAAGTACAGTCAACAGAACAGAACACAAGTGAAGCATTGTGCAGTTAACGCAAAAGTTTCAGTGACAGAAAAAAGGCACGAGCGAACTCTTTTCTAATGCTCTTATTATCCATATTTCTCCTCTTACACAACGTAAAATACATATAGTCAGTAAATCTTTCCATGTGTGTGCTCCTATTTGTATGAAGATGCTACTTCATCCTATATACAATGTACTACTGGTCACTACTGGTACTACTGGTCACTACTGGTACTTCTGGGAAAACACTGTGTACTACCAGCCCTAGTAGTGCTTAAACTTTGACTTAACTCTTAATGTTATGTTATATGTAATGAGTTTTATATGATGTAAGGTATATATAGCTAAAGACTAGGCAAGTACTAACTATAACATACTTATATAGATATAATGAATAATATTACTTTGTTAGATAATGTTTCTATACTTTTTTCTTCGCTAAGAATGTACACAGTCGCACACAAGGAGATGTATAATATTATGTACTATATACTTCTTCAAGGAAAGTTGTATAAAAATAATATTGTTGTAGTATTTACTTTAGTTTTAGTTAGTCTTTCAGCTTGATTATTTATACAAAGCATATAGAACGCATGCAAGGAGGCATACATGGTGAAAATTTGTAGATGTGGTAACTCTTTTAGGATAGGAGTCGTCGTGGCAGTCGCAGTAAAGTTCATGATGTGATGATACTGGTCTCTCTTTTGTATATAGTTAACTTTGTGTTCTCTGTATGGCTATGGTGGGGAATGTAGTTATTGTATTATAGGTAGGTTATATTATAGAGGGACACATGCACTGGAGAATCTACACATTATTTGTGCGAGGATGAAAAGAAGTGAGTCAAATGATGGTTCCCAGTGAGGTCTGAGTGTAAAGATGAAAATAAATGTGTACAGCACTCCTCACTTACAACAACCTCCTAATGGCTTTATGAATGCTCGTCTAGTCACTCTTTCAGTTCTATGTGAAGTTCAGCTTGAACTTAAGACCAGAATGTCGCTCTGCTTTCCTTTCCTTTATTTGCCGACTCTTCTGTCATCTTGTCTATTCTCTCCTTCCTTTATATACAGAGAAAAAGGGCTTCCTTCACACTTTGGAATTCCGAATGCCTCGTATTTTACTTGCTTTGTTGTTTTTAATCGAATGTTAAGAAAAGTTAAGTCCACTATTTTGTTAGTTTCGCACTTTTTGCCTTGACATTCAAAATCAAACCAAACACTCTACTCAAAATCTCAATCTCTGTATAAGCTTCCTTCAACTGTAAACCTACTATGCATTAAAGATTCTGTCGTATGTACTTTCTAATGTAATACGATGTCTTTTATACTCAAATCTAAGAAAACATTCGTACGTGATGACTGGGCAAATTTTTTATCACTTAATTACGTAGTATACCTAGCTAATACCCAAAACCTAGGTGTAGTGGGAGCAGGTGTTAGAAATTACTTGTCTTTGCTATCTCTGGGCAATCTAATAATGAATGTGCATAAAATATTAAACTATTCAAAACATCAAAAAAGTGTTTTTTCTCTTATTTTATGCAGCATATCCCTTATAGGTAGTAGCTGACAAAGTTTTGTATGAATTCACGATGCCAGTATAGTTCTGCGAACAAAAATTGTCTTCCTCTGTGTCTATTTACAATATTTTGTGTTCTTTTATGTATGCAAATGTAATAGTCTAGTCTGCATAAAAAGTTTCCTAGTGAGTGGTTGTGTCTGCAGCAACAATCGGTGTGTGTGTGTGGTGCTATTAGTAGTGGTGTGAACATGAAAGTACAATCAAGTGAGCATTAACAGCTTTGAATGGAGCTCATCACTGTCTCATTAAGTCAGCGTAGTCAAAGCCATGGGTGAGTTAAATGCAAGTTTAAATGCAGTTCCCATTCATATTTTCATGCAATTCATTTGAGCAGCTTATTCAATATGCTTTCCTTCATATTAAACACAGTCTGTTCAGTTTCCCGACGACTGCCGTTCGGATTTCCATACATAGTTACGGAACGAAACAAATGCCAAGTACAGTTTATTGTAATAAAATACATGCGTATCTTCGTTGCAACCATATATTTCTAATATAAAACCTTTTAACTACTTATACTGCGTACTATAGACATTGCATGTATGGAAATGAGAACTTGGAGCTAAAAAAGGCTACGCGAGTAAAGTTGAGATAGTGACAGTAGTCAAGAGTGAAGAAAGAATGTTAGGATAACCTACGACCCTTTCTGAACACTCAGACTTAAAGAAACACAAGTCATTTCACATAGTCAGTCATGCAGAGCAACTGTGTGGATTATTGGCTGTGTTCTTTGTTTCAGTGCAGCTATGGCGTTAATAAACGATAAACTGAGCTTGAAAGTAGTGGTGGCACTAATAATCACAATAAGTAAAGCAGCAACTCACGTAAAAACGAGTAAACTAACTTAATCTTGTGTGAATAATGGGAGCAGAAGCTGAGCTGAGATTGTGTGCACTCTTAGGTGCATAATATTATGCTCATTACATGATTGCATTTCTTACATCACATCCAGTTACAACTCCCAGCTGCATCCATACATCGCATCCAATATTAAACTACTGAAAGCATATCTGAATGAAGGACTGGTGCGTGTGACGGTGTTATACTCAGCTTAAGGTTACATGTAAACTCATCGGTCTCGTCTTAACTGTTTAATATGACTATAACAAACCCAAGTCACATAGTCAAACCACTCACGCACACACATTTCTTATACTCGTTTTCCTGAAAGACCCTTCTACTAGTAGTAACTTCAATTGCTTTACTCTATCTATATATATCTCCCTGTCTTTTACACTTTGGTTTCTCCTGTTCCGGTCCCGGTCTGGCTTTACTCTATAACAAGTTCCAATGGTGTGTTTGTGTGTGTACACATATAACTCGTGTGTTTATATACTTTCCCTTCAACTTCAAAACCAAAGAGAAGCGGTCTGTTTTTTCCCATGTTGCGTCCTCTGCGTTCTTCTTCTCTTTTCGATCTATTTTTCTCTTGTGCTGTGTGATGGGATGTGATATCTGGTTTGTTTTAGCTTTCGATTCTTCCCTAGACACCATTTCTCAGTTTTATAGTTTTCCCTTAGTTTAGGTCTGCAGGTTTGCGTTGCAGAAGCATCCCGAGTCTTCTCCCGTTACCCCCATTAGGACAACCATTAGTGTCCGCTTAACGGAGTTACTTTGGTAATATTCATAATAAGTCGACTACAGTCCTTATGAAAGAGAAATAGTACTTACGATAAATCAGCATCAGCATTCTCCCTTTGTCTTCCTCGTTTTCATTTAAACATTGTGTTTATATTCGAACTGTACACAAACGACATTAATTTATACTGTCCTTTCTGTACTTTCATTCTATTTTCTGCAAATACCACTAAATCCTCCGACGTATGCCAACCATTCCTTTACAAGTAATGCAAATAGTAAATATACTACAACCCACATTATCAGTCAGTAGTTTGCGTTTTACGAACTTGAATTAGATTTACCACAAAATATTCCTCGTGCTTAACGTATAAATACTTTATTAAAATTCTGATTTTTACTTACCTTTTTGGTTTAAAACTGTATTTATTTTGTTAACTGTTGGTTTATGTGTGTAGGAATAGGAATCTCTTAAAGAGTTGAAGTAAAGTGCATCTTTCACGTATCATCGGATTCCATCTTTGTATATTTTGAAGTGACTTAAAGTGAAGTCTTGCTGGTTCTCTCAAATCACATGTTTTGTAGTGTACTACTATATATTATCATAAGCACATTCTCCAAACATTTCCCCTCTTCTTGCGACTGTGACTGAGACTGGTCGTGTGAATGTTGTAAGCAAGTCAAAGTCAAAGCAAACCAAGTCAACTAGTAACAATGATAATAATATATGCTAAAGCACAGCCTAGGACAGGGCTGCACTCGACAAAAGAAAGGAGATGATAGATAGGTGCTGGACGGCAAGAGCAAGTGTTCTCTCCTCCCTCGAATTTATCATCGACTCAAATACCTTCTCAACTCAACTCACCGTTTCTCTCCACAACTATGTTCTTGACTTGCCTACTTTGTATGTGTGAAGATTTTCAAGTAGACGTGACAATGTTCTATATGTACCTGCACCTACCGTCTACCTTTATATGTCTAATGCAAGAGATATACCACGTTAACATAATGTAATAGTATAACAATATCTACAGCACACTCCATTACTGACATTCCGTCGTCCGTGTCTTCTTCTGTTTTGCTCACACGTAGAGAGATCTTCGATATAAATATCCACATATGAGTTTTGTATCGTGTTTATGTATATTATGTTCTTTGTGGTGCTCTTTTCTTATACTCCTCCACGAGTTTAGTTATCGGCCAATCTGTCGTATCACAACTCTTACGTTGGCCCATGACAGCGTAACCATAACCTCAGAGAAAACCTCAAGTATGACATGCTTGATATTTGTAACTCGTTTATTTTATTCTTACAAGAGTCATGTCGTTGTAGAATTGACTGCCTTAGTTATGTTATGCTCCTGGATTCTGCTCGCTACTCTCCTCAAACGACAAGATATGGGCGGCTTGGCATTTTAAATTTTCTCTCATGTATAAACATTACCGTGGTGCATGATGCTGGCGTACAGAAAATCGACTCAACTCAAAAAAGCCAAAAGAAGATACCTATCCGACGCTTCAGTAAAGTCCGGTAAAGTCAAGCCGTCTGTCGGTGTCTGTCTTTACGGCTTCTCTAACAAAAGATTCACTTTTAGGCATTGCATACATATAGGTACGTACCTACACTACATAATAAAAATATCCTATTTTACTTTATCATTTTTGTATGTACAACACAAATAGCTCTTATGCACGATGAATATTTGATTTTAACAGAAAATCGATTCTTTATGTACTTTACCTAACATAAGCTAGGTATCCACTTGAGTTAAAGTAAGCAATCACTGTAGGTGAAATGCAAATATTAAATATTTGTTTATTAATAATAGATATGATAATACCCAACAGTATATTAGGTCAGGTCATTTTAACTTTTTATAATACTACTTCACTCATTTTATAACAACAAAATTTGGTTTGGATCAATGTTAGATATCCCAAACTGTGTGATGAATGTGTATTGTTGTTGCTCTGATGAGTGTTTTATTCGTATTAGTACCTGCAGTATCTATATGAGTTGAATATAACATTTATTTCTAAATTATGCAACAAGGTGTTGCATTTACTTGGATTTCCAAGGTACAGATGAATCATATCCGAAGAGGAATTGGTCATTGGATTATAAATCGGAGATGGATGAAACGGTAGATGAGACAGGAGGGTCTGTATACTCGAGATTACACAAGGGCAAAAGAATCGTCCATTTGTTTCCTTAGGTGGTAGTTACCGGTATTGAATGGACACTCAAATACTTCCCGATGTAATCCTACATAAAATAATGCCACCATCAAACTCAAAGCAGCCTATCATTCTTCCTGTCTACGCTACGGGCGGTCATTGATACGATGAGCACTTGTTTCTCAGATTCCTATTAAGAAAATGTCTTCGTATCACACATAAGTAGAAGTAGTGGCAGTTAATAGAAGCCAAGGATAAAGAAAAGATGCAAGTCGAATCGAACATATCCAACAATATTTTTTCTCGTTGTTAAATACATTACACTACAGTTACTCTATCTATCATGGAGACGTGCACAATAATAATGTGCTATACTACGTCGAAACAGATAACACTGAGCCATCCATAGAACACGAGAATATAGTGGCTACATAAATATAAACGCTTCACTAGTTTTAGATCTTAGTAGGTGGAATTTTACCAAGTAATTGCAATTGTCAAATCGAATGACTGACTGAGCAAACAATTCAATATAAGTAATACCTTTACCATACCACGTCAGTGTACATAGTCAGAGTCGATTACACTCCCTATTGTTGTGAGACGGAGTAAACATCTGATAAAATCTCATCTGCAGTCCGTCCTTGCTTTATACGCTACACTGCAAAGCAATAAAATCGGTTTCTATTTATAAAAGCGTTGGTAACACACAGTGGAAAAATAAATATCCCGTGCTTACTTACGTAGACGTATACCTATTGAGGAAAATATTGACGAGTTAAGGAAATCTTATCTAAGTAAGTATAGATACATAAAATGACATGAACATTGAGTTCTGCTGTGTATGAACGAAAATGATGAAGATGAACGAGTAGAGTTGACGAAGTCAAATTCAATGTAAAGGGAAACTGAAAGGAGGATGGAAAAGGATGGATCTACAGAGAATGCTTGATACGAGGTGTACCTGTCCTGTCCCTTTTATGCGATTTCTATGACGCTAATATATACAAATCTTCTTATCTCTTCCTATATTACATTATACCTACCTAGTGATGCTTGATTAGTTGATACGTAACATTTTCCCCAATAAATTCATATAGGTACCTAACTTTCATCACGCTATTAGAAAAAAGAAGAAATGGATGGACATGACTTGGCGGAATATTATAATGGAGAGAAGGTGAATCACAAGAGAAATATTTTCTTAGATGTATCCGATCCGAGTTGAATTGGATTCACCAAAGGTCTGAAATTTTACAGTCTTTGAACAGTCATTCATGATATTGAAATTAAATTAAAGTTACATGAATTACACGGGGTATATAAGTACACTGTGTAATAACTGTCCTGTCTCGCCCTCTCAAAGAGTCTGTTAAAGTTGAAGACACGTCGGACCAAACCCTCCAATTTTCTTCTCCCGTCAAAAGTATCACTATTGTCATGCTCAATATTTTACCTATCGCTTTCCATTGTGCTCCATTGTGTTCATCATACAAGGCAACATTTCATCCTTCCACTATTTATTTTATTTCCCATTGCCTGCATTAACTCTTTACATCATACTCTGCTCATTTCATTCAAAACCATATTTATACAAACAGCATTGTAAGCGAATATATACCTACATCAAAAAATCTTTAATTTCTTCTCCAGATTGTGGTACATACAAATTTACGAATAATTTCAAACGTTTTTCTCGTCAAAAGAGTAAGGATTAGATATAAGAAGCGTAGTTGGCTGAAAGTTCAAAATCACATTGCACAGTACAATAAAAAGTAGAGCCAGTTATGATCTCATGAATTGACCATGTCATCTCTTATGATCTGTCGCGTTGAAAAAATGAAAGTACTACGATACCGAGGTACCTTATTGATCAATTAGTAATGTACATAATTATTGTATTTTATAATTAAATAAAAAATAATGTAAATGCTCATCTTTGCTGCAGCTTTCAATATTTCCTACTACATTTATTATTTCTCATCTAATCAACTACAGATACCACATTTCGCGGTGTGCCCATTTGTCTTCACTGATTAAATTATAACACCTCCAAATACAGAAACTACATGTAATGTGCACACATACGCAACTTGTTGCTAATTTTCTTCCTAGTTTTTCAGATAATTGGTGTGTCTGCGAAATTACGTAAAAATCCTTGGATTCCATTGTTCTTCGTATTGCGTAGTATTGTCATAAGAATTAGACAGTACAACACAACAGTAGTTAATAGCTATAGTCTAAGCACTTGTGTTGTACAAATATAAAATTAGTTCTTTTAAGAAGGTTTAAAGTATTCATGGCAGAGAATTTAAGATTTCATTTCTCTAACAATAAGCATCACTCGCAGATAATGCTTATTATAATATGACAAAAGAGAATTGTTGTTTTTGCGCTATAAACATTTTTCAGTTAGCCATATCTGATGCTTGTAGTTAAGAACTGTTAAAACACACCACGAGACACGGTTCCGTGTTAACGAAATATGATAAGCTCTCCAAGTATGCAAAACAGCACAGCATGAGAAATTGAAATCCTCTCAAGTCTCATTTCAAATTCGTTTCGTATGCTTAAACCCTGTAGTCCCAGAAATCTTTTGTAGCAATGTAATGTGTGTATTAATTGGTAATTCAAGCAAGAATTACAAAGCAATGATTATACACATGATGGGTAAACCATTCCCGTGCATGTATTCAACTTGGCTGAAAGATAAATTGCAGGCTTTACAAACTTTCTTCATATCTCTGCTGTCTTTCTATGTTGCATTAAATACACAAAACGTACTATCAATATTTTATTACATATGAGATATCATGAACAAGGCTGATTCGGTAACAATAAAAAAATTATCTCTGGCTGAAGATGATGAGGGTTGATGATTCAGGTGAGTTCAATATCAAAAGATCTGCTAACAAAGAAAGATCAGCAAGATATAATTTGGTATCAGACATGGTTGTTATACGAGAGAGTGGGGCGGGAGTGAATCAGCATAAAACGTAGAATAATTACTCACGTTCTTTAAAAACCAATACAATATCAGTATTAACCATGGTTCATTTACAATTCGCCTTTGTTACATTGTGTCTACTACAACATAAGTATAAAAAATAAGTAGGCAAAATCTGTAAGTAATCACCAATTATTGCACATTGACTGTCTTTGTTTTTAAAGATATGCGAATTGACATGAATCTGATATCCCACAGGTTCGATTACTGTGAACCTATTGTTTAATCATGCACACAGATTATGCCCATTTAGAAGGATGAGAAACAAAGATAGGAATGATAATCTCGAGATTACTCACTGCTATGAACAACTCTTTCTTATTAGGTGCACAATTATAATGCATAAAAGATGCCCTTTACTTCTAATATTATCTTGCGCATCTTGTGAATTTTTCTTATAGAGGTATATGCAAGTAAAGCTAGTCCTTATTACTACTGGGCATTCATTTGTGTGTGTAATGTGTTTAATATTCGTAAGTACTTGGTATCTTACTTGTTAGCATGTTTTAATCGTACGTAGCGCGTACATTTGCATGATGATGATTATGGTTTGTTTTGAAACTCTGAAGTATACAATAATAGGCCGTAACAGTTTTATGTAGGTCTATTACGCATATTATGTACGTATTAAGTGCAAAGCTCGTATTAAGTTAATGTTTTCTATACTACCTTAGCATATCCACATGATAATTGTCAGATTATCTGCTTAAACTAGCATTCTTAACAAAGATGGTTACTGTTTACAGCCAAATGACTTCCAAAGTCAAATGAGATTTAATTACTGCCCTAACGACACATTTGTTTTCCTTCTTTGCTACAATGACTCTTAATGTTGTTTCTAGCAGTAAGTAGAGTCGTTAAAGTTGATATTGCCTTGCAAAATAATTCTGTCTCAAGTCTGAAGTCGGAATACTGCCACTGTGAGACAGTCGAACAAAAAAGTATCTATAAAGAACTTTGAAGAAAATTAGAGCACAAAGAATAATGACTTTTCTGGCGAAGCATACAACTACGAAATGCACCCAAAGTATTTCACGGCTGGAACTTACAATAAGATGTTCAAAACTTTAGACTTGGCAACTTATTGCACCATATCGACTGCAGTTTTTCCGCTTATGCAATAAATCAATGAGAGTACCTACTGATAAATAGTACTTTCCATTCAATAGGGACGACTCCGATTTGTCCAGTCCACCCTAAATATTTCTTTCCTCTTCAGTGTGACATGGCGTGGCGTAAAGTTTCTTGCGTGTGTACATTCTTCACTTTCTATACAAACTACTCATGTATGCTCCTTATACTATTTACAACAATGTATTTATGTATCTTCCCATCCCCAAGTCTCTTTCTGCGTGTATCTGATATCGCTCCATTGAAACCAATGTGAAATTGACTTATCAATGCACTGCAATAGTATCTTATGCTTGCATATGGACTCAGAAGTAGCATAAACACATAAAATATAAATACGTATTACTATTTTTCTCAATACATATAAAATACACATTATAGATTTTTTCATCTGGAATCGCCGTAAATTCTGTTCCTCTCTTCTCTTCTCGTGAGGTCGTGATATGCTTTTGTAGTGGTGCAGGGATAGCACGGCCATACACTTCTCGAGTAGCACAGTTAGGTTATTTTAGTTGGCGTGGTGTAAAAGTATTTGCTTCTTTGGGAAGATATACAGTTAGTAGTCACACAGTAAGAATGGCGAGTCTGTTCGTATTTCGCGTGACATTATTACATATACATACACACACTTATACACAAGTAAAGATAAAATGTGTAAAAAACGACATAAAAGACGACCCCAACCCAAGGAGGAACTGAGCTGAACTGAAGCGAACGATTGCAGCTTCCTTCCGTCCATCCGAGAGTAAAACTGCGTGCAGTATTCAGAGTTATAGTCAATAAGAAGAGTTCTACCCCAAACTTGACTCAAGTGTATCTGCACACAAGTTGAAACATTATTTCTTGCCTGACACATCCAAAACGTCTTTTCATACACAACTGTGTACATTCTCCATCATAACCATAACTGATGTGAGGAGAGGGAAAGCGATATACTCCACACACCAGAGATACATCTTCAGTTCGCAATGTACATACAATATGATACTTGCCTACTTACATGAAGTTCACATTCAACTCTCTTCTTCTATCCATATTTCTCGTTCGATTGCACTATCTGAGCCGTCAAGTCAACTCAATTTCTTTTCTTATGGTGAATCTATGCACACACAGAAAGAGAGTGTGTAGTCAAGAATGAAAAAGCTCTAAAGCATATGTGTCCTTAATCTACAATAATGTTTGTAGGGGAAAGTTCTCACAGTGTAGTCAGGCATTGTGTGAAGTGAAAGCCAGAATGAAGAATGAATCAGTTTTATTATGCATTCAAATCTATGAATTTTTCAAAAGAAATGTTTGCATTGCAACTAACTTGACTGTCAGGATCAGGGGAGGTATTTAACTTTCTATAGACTCGCAATTTTGTACAGGATAGCTACTATAACACTATCTATTTTTAGTGTCTTGTATTGTCCAGCAATGCAAAATGCAATGCTATCTCTTTCTATACATGAAAGTGCATAATATAGCAATTTCATGATATACAAGTAATAGATTTTTAATAATTGTTTTCATATTTGGTTCCCTTCATGTGAGCTTCCATTATTCTTCTCCGCTAACAAATCAAAATTACATGTGCATTGCAGCATTGCTGTACAAGATGAAGTAACAGGTATCATTTGTATATAAAACTATAATATACTTTAATCTTGAATCAGCATCTTCACAATTCACAACTATAGTATCTGTATATTAGTAAAATGTTTTGTTCAATGAAATCTAGGTAATATTTTATTATGAACATACTCATACGATCATTTAAGCATTACTGATGTATGTATTTCAAACTCAAAAACGGTAGAACACAAATACGTAAATGGGTAGTTAGAAAAGTTGTAATTACCTTTTAACGACGCATTACACATAAAAACTACATTTATTATCTTTGTCGCACTTGTAAGTGGGCAGAGCAGGCTATTAGCACAAGCTTTACCGAATCGAGTTACTATTAAGCTCATAAGTAAATTAGAATTTATCACTTTACTTCATGGTATGTTTTATATAGTATAGATATTTGTACAAAAATAATTTATCTACACAAAAATGGCCATCATGGTATGACATTACTTATATTAACAACTTACTTAGTTCAATAAATACTAGCCTTATATATAAGTATAAGTATGTATATACAGTCTTGACTATAAAAATAAAACTATTAAATAAACCGAATTGTAATAACAGAATAACAAAATTACCAATCATCGCCAACGCAAATAGAATTATTAGAATAATATTGCGCAATCCCACAAGTCAATTATAAGTATACTATGTTGCTTTTCATATACTTAGGTAGTTTGAATTTGGCCATGGTGAGTAAGTTACGTTTTTACAATTTGTTGCTACCACATTCCCTCGTACAGAGACGAAGGAAGTGGTGACAAACAGATAGAGTAGCTACCAATGATGGCAGTTGTTATAAGCTGATAAGCTGCCTTAAATATTTCAGGCTGGGTTGTATCGTATGGAAGTTCAATCTACTTTAGCATTTCGGAAATTGAAATCTCCAAATCTGATTTATTGTGATGAGATTAAATCAGGCGGAAGCATCCAATATCAAATCACAGATCATCAGTTTCTCAAATTCGCATCCGAGAGGTAGACAAAATGTTTCGGGAGAGCTGCTGATTTTTTCGTTGCATTGCTGATACAGTTACTCTACCTATCACGTTGTATTATTGAAATGCCAGGAATCGGATATCTAAAACCTGCTAGGAGCTTTGGCCAGTAGGTCTATATAGGTGAGGAGAGCACTCTGACTGAGCACTTAGCCAGTGCACTCTCTACATAATGCATTTGCATATATAACTCAGTGTGTAAAATTATACGTGTAGAGAAGGAAAACATCAGAAATGAGAATAGAGATGAAAGCGACAAGTCGAATGATGTGATTTCAAGTCCATAGCCGAAAACGGTGGAATTAAGAGAGTGAGATTGAGGGATGATGAGGTTTGGAGCGAGTGAAGCAGATTCATCTTTCATATTAGTTTTCATAGAGCTTTACATACATACGTGAGATCCAATACGTGGATTCAAATTCGACAGCAGGCTAGTGCCTTCTGTAACCCTGTCTGGGTAGGTACAAAACAAAATAGAAATCTGTAGACGGTAGTTTATATTATACCTACTGGAGTATCTGTCTGTTTCAGCTCCAAATCTACTACTCATATTGCTATTACGTACTTTGGCTGCGTAGTAAAAGTAAGTTGTCCAAATCTCTGTGCCATGGCAGGTTTAGCATGTGGCATGTGGTTGAGAGTGCAGTAACGTTAGGTCTCAGGGCCATGGACCAAACCAAATCATATAATAAATATAACCGTTGTAGTAGGTGGATGGATACATGATTCAACATTGCTCCACAATATTATTGCCAGAAATGGCCTTACAACGGCCACGGCAACCAGTCAATCGGTTCAAGTCCATATTATGGAGCAGACCCCGTTTGGTTTTGAAATACATGAAGATTCGGATGGGAATTTATTCGTTCAATACACTACTAAATCCGCTCTGGTCCCTTGAGGCATATGATTCTAAACTGCTTTTATAACTATATATTCCCAGTCCAGATACAATCCGCTCTGATCTATACACGACGATTCTAAACGTAGTAGTATTACATTGAGTGCTTCGTTTTTTACTACAGGGTTCGCCTAAAGGACCATAAAGTACCAGCAAATTTCTTGTACTTTTCCTCATTTTAGGTGCAAAATTGTAACTAAATTCATTACAAAATTATCCAGGAAAGTAGAGATGGATTATATATTAAGTAAACGAAGTTCTCAATCATATCTGTGGAAACTTTTAAAAAACTTGTTAATACTTCCCCAGAAAAGTTATTGTGGACACACTGTGTCGCAGTCCAAGAAGAACTATAATAATATTGGTTTATTTACTGGAGTTACTCCTTAAGACTCCAGCATTCACATAGTGCTTGACTTGGGTTTAGGTTTCAGATCTTGACTCTGATTTTCAGTTCAGTTCAATTCATATCAACACAGTTGAGTTCTCCACAGATCATTTTGGTTCAAATGCGTATTACGTACTGAACTATATTTCATTCTTCGAGATCCTTGGGCAAACAGTGTACACTGAAAATCTAAGTAGATATAAATATGTCATACCGAATGCATCTCACTCGATTTCAAGATTCATACGACGATTTCACATTTATTCTGCAGAAATCTAACCATTTTCCATGTATACCTTATTATTGACTGCTCTGTGTGTAATACAATAGAGTTACTCAGATTGGATGGTACGTTGTGTGGGAGTCGTCCTTTCACTACTTTTCTGTTACGTGATCAGTCTCAGTTTTGTCATGCAGACATTTCTATATGTGTGTACCTACATAAAATATCTATATATTTATTATACCTACGTATACTCAATGTAGTAAGTATATATAGATCTTCGATAGTAGAAACCAGTGAGTAGTATATTAGATGCTGTTTTACTTGTTTCTGAATTGTGTCTCCAACTCAAAAGAAAAATGATGACGATGACTGAATTGAGCAGATCGAATTTTATTTGATTACATTTTTGAATAGTTTTTCTGTCTATACTTTATCGACAGAAGCATATTTCGCAATGGAAGTACCGTAAGCACATGTCATATTATTATCCTTAGTCATAACATTAATACCTGTCTGTCGCAACTCTATACACTGTAGATTTGTAGATATACACTTATCAGTTGAGAATAGGAAGAAGACTATCTTCAGTATCTCTATTGTTGCATAGGTATATCATATATGCAAACCAACTATTTTCTTTCTCCAAGAATCGTGCTCACTGCTCAATCAACTAAATAAGTGTGTACACAACTAAACATATATTTACATAACCTACATAGGTAATTTACTTTCGTCCAGTTTTAGAAAATAAAGATCACATACTCCCAACTCAAATCTTCCACAATTCTGAATGCAAGTAAAAATGCTAAAAGTTGAAAAATGTAATTTTTGTTAATGGGACAATGCTACATTACTTCAGCACTCACGAAAATATAAAGATATGATATTTTTACAATACTTAAATAAAATTAGGTTAATCATCGAAAATAAAGCCCTATATTTGCTACTATAGACTAGTAGTATACCATGCAGTAGCATATAGTGTAATTTGACATTTGTTCGTCGTGATAATTATCTTAAAACTCGCCAAGCACATTTTCAGACATCTTCGGTGTAAATGTTTCATATTCTATTTCAAGTTTTGTTCACATGACTAATTTTGTTGCTGCAGGCAAAAGTCAATCAACTTGACTTGAAACTTACTAAACCGGTGTAAATGACACAATGATACGTGTAGCAAATTTGAAGACATAAAGCAGACACAAAGGGACAGAGTGAAATTACATAAACAACTACGTTGTTTAATCTGTGGATATTTCAAGTAAATTAATTTGATGACCAGATAGAGCAAAGTAATATCTGTATAAGCATTCAGCAACTTCGATATCAATGAGCTTTAAACGCTGTATCTTAGTTCTTACTGATAGTAGCTGAGACTGAGAGTCATTTCCAGCAGGTACGAATGAAAAGGAAGAAGAGAAGCGATAGAGCTCTGTCAGCAAATAGAAAATCCATAGTTTACTCTTAGGTACTTTGCAAAAAATAGGAGAATCTTTCTGTATTATTGTGTCTGTGCTCATCTATTTGTTCCGCACTTTTGTGAAATTATGGAAAATCGTTAATTTGATCCTGTTTGGGGTAAAGTTTCCTATTTTTTATTTACCTGTGTGATAGATCATTTCCTAAGGATTCTTATTTCAAGTTTTTTTGATGGAAATATTACCCCAAACACTGACTTGTTTTGAAATTAGTGAATATATTTTTACCACAGTTTTTGAAAATCTCCCGAATTTGACTACCTATGACTATGAAAGCAATTTAGAAAAAGTTTGCCTCCTAAAATTAAGCATATTCGATGTCTATAATTTTTTCTGCGAGAAAAATGAAAAATTGTGTTATTAGTTGTCAACTTTCACTTGGCTGAAAGTCTGAAATCATGTAGAACATATAGTTCAAATATTCTTCACACAAAATTTTATACCAATCCGTGGAAAATGAAATTGTGTAATTGTGTAAGCAACTTATGTAAAACAAAATCGTTTGTTTGAAGAAGGCAACAGGCAAGCGAAGTCAAAACTAAATTAGAATTTTAGGTTTTCAAATAGCAAAAAGGTAGGTACAATCCTGATGTTTAATGTGTAAATATTCAGAGTTGTAAGAACGGAAGTTTTTGTTTACCAGTTTAATGAAAAGTGCATTGGTAAACTGGTTTGAGAATGTGCTTACTGTAAGAAAAGTAGGTACTCCTAAAATTCTTACAGGTCGAACCCTTTTTTTGTCTAATATGTAAGAGAAATAGCATAGGAAGTAATTTGGTTATTTCCAGTAATGTAGGTATATAGGTAGGTATGTTGTATTTTCTCATGTCGCTCGATTATTATATTGCATGCTTTATTTCTTGTGCATGTACCACATGCCTAAATCCAGTTTAAGTGTTATTATTTGTATGTATTAAGAAGAATTTCATTAAAATACAGTTACATAGCTTGCAAACAAACAACCCTCCAGTCAGTCTTATATAGTAATATAGTATCATGAATGTCAGACAGGAAAAAATGAGGAAAGGACAGCATCGCATCGCAGTTTTCCTTACGCTTTTTTCTTTTTTCACATGATTGAACATTGTGCGCGGTTCAGAAAAAAGTCTCATGCCAGTAGACTAGTAGCAGCAAATAATCTGTATAAAAGTATGCCGTATTATGATACAGTGCTCGCCTCTCCTCCGCCAGCATCCTGCTGTGTGACACAATCTGCAAACAGAACGAAATTCTATTACATGATATTGCATCACATATCACATCTATGAAATTCGAACTGTTTGTATTGAGTACAAAGGAAATAAAGTGTAGTAGTATATTATGAATTCTCAGTGGTAAATACTCAGAGATGAAATTTACTATCCGAATCTCTCCAAATAAGTTTCATAAGTACATGTAGTATGCTTAGGTATACGTATTATTATTAAGTAACGAAATTATTAAGTAACGAAGTTATTAAGTAACGAGGTTACTTTATGTGAAGACTAAAGCTGTCCGTCCGTCCTTAACTGGAAAACGCTTTGAGATATTTTTACCAAATTTTGTACACATACAAGTGAGGACCTATGTAAGGCTAAGTTTGAAGATGGGGTCAATTGGCCAACTCATTCTTGACCTTTAACCTTTTAGACTAACTAATTTGTCAATGCAGCCTGAGCAACACAATGTGATTAAATACTGATGAGCTTCACTTATGTTTGAAAGCGAAGACTGCCAACTCTTGAATTGGGAGACCAACAGTGTTCGAATATTTTTATAAATCATTTATTGTCGTTAATACATATAGTCAGGTAGTTAGTGTTGACACACAGTATCACAGTGGAACACATGTAAAAATTAGTGTCACCGTGTCATAGTTCACAACACAGTGTTACTGTTCGCTTCGTTACTTCCTTGGACCGTTACAAATGGTTTATTTAACTATCTGTATAGGCATATTCTAAGTATGACATTATAAATCTACCTTAGGTGTCCAGTTACTTTTCTGTGAATTATGAAAGGCGAGCTGGGATATTTTTTTCTGCATGCGTAACAAGATGATGGAACGAAAATGTTCCAAACAAACACGAAAAACGTTATCACTATTATCACCCACGCATAAAACACACAAAGCTGCGAAATGCGAAGAAGGGACTTGCAATTGCAATGTGAATACATGTACTGCCTGGAAGATCGGGCATCGGGACAGTGCCTTAGAAGGTGACAACTACAATTTCGGATCCTTTCTGTTGTGTTTTTCTTTTTATTTGTATTTATTACGTGGATATGAGACACATACATCTACACTGTCTCTTATTGCACCATACATTCACATGTATCCCAATGAATCCTGTGTGTAAACGTGTAATATACACTTGCCTCCTTACGAAATGCATTGGTTCGACGGAAAAGCGGAAGGGATATACACTGATGGTGGAGAAAGCTGGAGAAACCCATAGGGAAGGACGAATCGATAATTTCATAGTTGAGACTGGAAGGTGGGCATTTAACTGCGAAACTTTCTTCAATTACTTTCTTTTGAAGTTGCCTCGTCTTTCTCCTGCTCGGCTGCTCTTTTATGTTCCAGTTTCCCCTTAAGCTCCGTCTACACTAACACACGATTATATTGCATTATATTATTTTCTATTACACATAATATTTCACATGCATACACTAAACACTATTATGTACTTACGCCTGACTAAATGTTCGCAGAGTCACTCACATTCTCGCCAGTCTCTTCTCCATTCTTCAGTATCTTTAACATTCCTAGCAGTGTAGTTTGTAGTAGCAGACTTATATTTTATGGGATGTACCTTTTAGACTCACAACTCTATATACCTTTTTCGTCTCAATTGTGTTGTTCGCAACATCTCAACATTCGCATGCATGCATGGTGTATTACAAATAGTGTAATACATGTACTTTAATATAATAATGCCATAAGCTTCATATGCATGTACAATCTAAGAGGATTTGATAACGCTCTTCCTTTGTCGTTCCTACACTTTGCCTTCCCCTAGTCCGCAGAATATTCTATCATCTTTTACTCCTGCTTTGTGCTCACAACATACTCCCTCTACTACAGCCATTGTAGTCACAAAAGTCAGCAAGTTTTATTTAGAATTTTTTATACAAGGACTACTAGACTAGGAACAAAAATTAGGTATAGCCTACAGATTAGACACGTAGAGAACTGTTACGGTAAAATTTATTTACAGTATGAATAAACCATTTGCAACGGTGGAATAAAGTATCGTAAAAGGGTTTTATGAACTAGGATAACATTAACTGTGACTTCCTCACGTTCGCTGTAACACAATGTGTGTTAGTAGCAGTAGTAGTGTGTAAGTAATCTGATTAAATATATTGAAAACACGAATTGTCTTTTTTTCAAAATAATCTAGCTTTGTCCGGTTTGCAATTCAAAAGTTGACGGCAATGTCTTTCAAACATAATAAGTATAATTCGCATAGCGGCATTTAAAACGCAGTGTACTGTTCAGGTTGTAATGACAGTCGTTAGTCTAAAAGGTCAAATGTCATGAAGGAGTTGACCGATTGACCCCATCTTAGAACTTAGCCTTCCAATTTACCTCTGTATTACATGTATAAAGTTTGAAGATTTGTCTCAAGCCGTTTTTCAGTTATCGTGCATACAGACGGACAGACACACAGAAAGACAGACGGACACACAGCCTAATTCGCATAAAGTATCTTACAAATCCTTAACAAATAGATAGTTACGTTGCTTAATTTTTAAAATCAGTGCTACTTGACAGTCAAGATATTATTATCAAGTTAATAAGACTAGTACCTGTTTCCATTAATTTCTGCCAATACTAACGATAACGAATATCAAGTACCTTCCTAGATAATAATATCTAGCAAGATGCAATACAGTATATATATCTAGTAATGTAATCTGTACACTAGCTACAACTTAAACTAATTTCTGTTCCCTTAAAATTACAAAGACGCTTTGCTACTACTTCCATGAAAGAAGTATACTACGTAGTAGTAGTAGGTACCAATATCTGGAGGCTGAAGATCGCTCAATACCATCAAAGTATCTAGTAATTTGTAAAATAATTTAATATACCTAATATGTGTGACAATATTATACACAACACATAATATGAAGATGAAATTTGCCAGTTTACATGTTGTCAAGATGTCAACTACAAATTAAATGAATGAAATTTTAAAAGATGGCTTAAAACAAGCTTTCTCATTTGAGTTTCAAACAGTGATGCAATTATGATAATAATAAATGCGAACTAAATACCTATGTAAATTGCTGTAACTCACTTTCGAATTTAAGAATGAATTGTTCAAGTGTTATTCTTTTAGAGTATATGCCTATGAAGTATGAAGTTGTATTTTATCATTGATAATGAAAATTAAATTAAATCGAAGTTTTGGTACGTATTATCCTTACTATAACTGTACCGGCAATACTATATATAACTATAACTGTCGGCAACAGCTCCAAGCTACACGAAGAGGAATGGTACCTAACGTCATGGATGCCAAGCAAAGAGACTACTTGAGATGATTTCTTAATCTGTGCATCTTTTGTTATCAAAAGGGTTAGGAACTATAACTAATCTTCAAAGCACGTATGCACCTTTGTGTCTTCTTAACAAAATAAACCTAAGCACCTAATTGAATAATGTGTCTATTGACTTTAACAAAGTCATCTTTCTCTTTTAAGCATTTTTTCAGTATAATTACATTGTTTTTACATACAAACTCCACTCTTCCACTAATCGCTCTGGCTAATCTAATAAAATTGCCTCCAACTTTACTTTGTCAAATTAAAACATACTACTACCAGAACATGGAAATCTACCAGAACATACATACATTGCATATTTAAAGCAAAACTTTTGTAATTGTAAAACTATTAAATTACTGCAATAATATTAAGATGTTACTGTTCAAAAGAGAAGGAAAATTATTCTGTCGTTACATATTACTAATTTTTGCTTATATACAACTTGGTAATGAGTTGCAGATATAATATACCCTGCAATACATAAAGTAAGTAGTATACGATAAAGTAACTTTAATGGAATGTCAAGACATGCCTATATAACTTAGAATTTAGATATAAATATAATAATTTTCTGGTAGAATTTCCATGTATAGCTATTTTATTCATTATGCAGAAAAATTTTCTACTCGATTAATGGGAAATGTGCAATATAAATAATCGAGTGAATGCTAAAAGCACATTCGGGTAAGGCGTAGCTCATAGCCACACATCATGCACATACTACCATTACCACTACATAAGAAGGCGTAAAGTAAAGTACCAAAGCCTAGTATGATTTGTACACATATCATACAAACGAAGTCTTTGACTGTAGCTCGTTGCTCGTATAAAATGTGGACTGGGTACCCAAGTGAGCTTCCTTTCACTCATTATTATTCATTCATTCCTTTGCATAGTTATAAAACTGTGAAAATTGAGGATAGAGAAAGAACTCGGGCTTCTAAGATACACAAAAACCGAAAAGTAATCTAACTGCAAGAGACAAAGTTTTCCTGTCAAAAAATGTAACCGAAAGAGAAGCGACGGGGAAGCTGCTCTCGTTCAGCATTCGAAAAAACTCAACTCTCCTCAACCTTAGATCAATTTTGCAGAACCTCTGCCTCATCAAGTTGTGTCAACAAAAGAACTAAACTAAAGTAAGTAACTAAGGAAGGCTCACTTTATATTTCCTCTGCTGTGTCGCCTATTTAATTTGGAATTGGAATTTACTAAAATGTTCTCAGATATGGAAAGCCAATGTTTAACGGGCAAGTTGACACCATTCAATGTTCCATATAGCAAGGAAGAACCCTTCTCAGGAAGACATTCTTGCATATTACCATATTAATTATAAATCTTTTTGAATTGATGGATGACAATAATTTTATATATTACTCCTCCAGAGAGCTCTTCTTTACTCTTTACGCATCCATGAATGGTAAACAAACAGAATTCTGCAATGTAAAATCTTTGTCTTGTATATTGCATTGTGCATACTCAAATAAGTCTAGGTAATTGTAAAAGTTTTCATTGAAGCTACACTATGCACACTATGTACACTGCAATTCACCTATAGGCATTGTTAAATTATTTACTAAGTTAATTACAGATCCATTTGCAAGGGGAATGTCAATAGTTCAGAATATTCACTGTGTTGTTTTAGTACGCGATAAATTTACCAAATCCTGGTTTACTTAGCTATACGAAAGTTGTGCGAAATAAATGTGTAATATAATATGTAGAAGAAAGAACACACGCTGGAGGCTGAAAGTATATAAGAGCAGCACAAAAGAGAATAGCAGCAGGGGAGATATTTAACTGAATTTGACTTTGTAATTGATTCAAAACTCCGTGGCTCATCCAGCCAGTTCAGTTTTGAGAATTAAGCGAAAAAGTCAAGGGAGGAGGAGGAGGAATGGTAGTAGGTGGGTTGATTAGAGTAAAAATGTAGCTACAGCTAAGGAAAAAGCATTATTGCATCACAGCATTCTCGTCCCGGACGGATATCGACATCGCCTTCATTTGAGTTTACTTTAGTTTTCTCTGCATCGCATCACTTTTTCGCTCATAGTTCAGCCCCTTTGGTTTCCGTCAATCAAATTAATCTCACAACTCAAACCCGAGTGAACCCGTAACTTGGCTTGGATTAAACTTGTTAAATTCTCAAGTCAAACTAAACGTGAAGTAGTACTTGCTTGTGTAATCTGTCTTTATGCTGGCAACATACTTACTACTCCTCTATACCAAACTAAATGCACACACAGATACTATCATTTCAATCAAATATACCATATAGCGAGCTGTTACATACTCTAAATTACTGTGGAACACGTTTACCTTACTCATACAATATTATACCGCCGAAAAGAGAGAAGGCTTGGCGTGCAATTTCTGTTGAACAAATTCTATGTGCTCCCATATATATTTTATATGCATGTTATGGATATCCGTAGAAAATTTAGATAGACATTGCGCGTTTATCTTGTAACAAGACGTGAGCAGGTTTATTCAGACCAAAGGCTAGGCTTCGTTTGGCAAGATTCTCCATGATTTCCATCCCAGCAAACACATAAGTCCATATTCTATAATATTAGCACTCTTGTCTTCGCATCCGTATCCTTCTTATCGCAATTTCACACACACATCTGCATCAATATATAGCAATATGCCTCCTTTCTTGGCTATGAGGTAAGGAAGGGTAACATAACTTTCAATTACGCGATGGCAAATCAGCATAAATTTATACTGTCGTTCTTTCCACTTTCTGTTTTTGTCTGTAGACACACGCTCATTCATTCTAATCTATCCACAGCTCTCAACTGTGACTTTTAGAACTAAAGTATTTGATCTTAAGTCTCCCTTTATTACACTTAAGAGTACTAAAACTCTGACGGGATATGCTTTCATTAGCACGTTTATTAGGACTACATTATTCACCATCTGTCTTCCAATTAATTAATATATAGTCCCCAGATTTTATTCCAGTTTACTGCAACTTTGCTTTATTGCACTTTTACTACACACATGCCTCTTTCTCTATTGTATGGATAAACCAACTTCTTCACATACTCCTTGCATTTCCAACGCAAATTAAAATTTAAAGACGGATATTCTTCGATACTACGATTACAGTATTACACAACTTTGCATTTAAGTTCTTAATCTTCAATAACGGGTTTAAAGTGGTGGCGTGTGTTGGCAGTCTTAAGTCTTAGTCTCCATAAGTATGAATGTTAAATGCCAGCCTTGGCAGGATTGGGATTCGGTTAGTCTGGAAAAAAATCAAGTCTACAAGAGAAATCTCCATACGGGAATGTGAATGCAGCTACGTAGTATAGTAAATGGAGCCCATGTAGCAATTTATGTTCAATACATCTCCATCCTTTCTCAGTGTTCGAAAATTGTTCGGATGTTTTTACTTCTGTGAGTTGCCTATACTAACATTTGCATTACACTACTGTTACAGTAGCACAAATATTTGCAATTGGAATGAATACCAATGTATGTATTCAAAACAGTATTTGCACAGCAAATGACGTCTATTCAATAATTCATGATGATATCATGGGAATCATAAGATTGCATGAAGCAAGTATGTCAAGAGATTTTTAGCGAATGTAGCAAATTAGTTATTACTGTTATTTCAATGCAATCACGTAATTAACGTCACTGCAACTACACGATAAAAAGTTCAATGGATACTCTATAAGAACAAAAACAATGGCATTTATTTTGGTCTCATTTCATTTTTAACTGCCTCCGATCACGACAAACTTCAATTTTTATGACATTAGTAAACTTAATCTTTCTGTGATAAAGCAATGTTAAGAGGTTCTTGCCTTATTAGCTGTAGGCGAGTAGCGTGGCTTGTAATTAGGACTAGAATCAATATTTTGTAATCCTACGGCTGAGAGGACAACAAGTACCCGTGAAGTCTGAACACTACCTGTCCTTTGAATCACCTTTCCTTCTGACGTGTAAAATAGTAAACAGGGTAAATTTCTCTTGAGAAATCATGTAGGAACAACAAGCCATACATTATACGCAGGTAGGCATTACACTTGGTGAACTGGATGATTAATCATGGTGGTAGCGGAGAGATTCTATGATAAATGATTTCACAATCCTTGCAATCCCAATCCACTTCTGGGGCTGAAATGTTTCATATTTTACTAGCTGCATAGTCAACGTGTGTGAAAGTAAGAATATCTGTAGACAAGAAGAGTAACTCATCCACTATCTCTCTATGCCTAGTTGGTGGAAGCAGCAAGATAATATTTTGAGTGTAACTTGAACAACACGAATCTCTCTCATGGATTACATCTTTACTTACATAGTAAATGCCTAAATACGATATAAATATTATACGCTGTGTGTTATAGGAGTGTGGAGCACCACGGTGTACTCACAAAAGGCGTTCAGAGTAATAGACTTAAGTTTTATACATTTCGGGTGTACCTTTTAGCCACAACTCTCCAGTTGGCATTTGTGTGTAGTTTATATATCTTTCTGATCGTAGACATTTAGCCACGTACTTCATATTTATGCCATAAGTATCCCATCACCCTGCATCCCAGAAAGACCAAAGCCTAAAATAAGAGTGAGATACGATTCGTTCAGTCAGAGTTATTACCAGATCTCTATTATGAGTGCTCCTCTGGACTTCTGGGTAGTGTACAATACAATACTCACCCAGTACAAAGCAAGTTCCGAGTAAATCTTGCAGCAGCCAATGGAAAAATGATCGCATGTGCTCTGCTTTCCCGATTTTCGTTTTTATCCTTTTAGTACAATACGAGAACAGCTTACGTGTACGCATTTCACTGTACAAATACTTACAGAATCGCTGCTGAGTTGTTTCCCTATGATGTTTATACGTATTCTTATAGAACTATTACAGGCCAATGTGTATTAGTGATAATACTGCAAATATTAGACGTAAGTAAAGTAAAAATACAGAAAAGAGAGAACAGTGGAAGTGATAGTAGTAGGAGAGGAGTGTATTGTATTTCAAAAAAGTCAAGCAAACCCAAGTAAAAGGAAGACGCAATGGAAGGCACTACAACTACCGTAGTAAGAGTAGATGTGTAGCCTACAACTAAAACACACACTTTTGGTTGCTGGAGTCATGCCTCACTTTTGCGTGCTGTGCCAAGTAAATCCAATCTAAAGAATAGAAAACGATACCAAACCAAACCACTTTGTAGTTTTACGAGACCGAAAAAGACGAGTTAGAAAAGAAATCTCAACTGCGCTGTTTTGGTTTCTTGTGTCTGAAATTTACTCGACTCAACTCAAATAAGGAAGCTAAAAGAAGAAGGACAAAACCGACAAAGAGTACGTATATTATTATATACGTAAGAGTAATGTATATGTGTGTGAGATGGAAACGAACTCCTTTGCCATTATATCGTGTATGTACATGTACTCTGGCCTCTTAGAGAAATTAGAATGCAGGGAAAGTCAAAGCCAAGTAATTTATAGGTGTCAGTGGAATCCTTCATTTTTTCATTAGTAATCTTTTAGCGAGACTTACACCATTTTTTTATTTCTTTCTCTACCGCACACAGCGAGCTAACCTTTTGTCATTTCTTTCGCCTTTCTTTGTCTCTACGATATAGTTCGCGAATCGACTGCGATATTTTATATGTGAGCATTGAACTGTTTATACTTATAAAAATGTATTTCAGCAATCGTGTCCCTGGAATCCCCTTGTATGCTTATAGCAACTTAATCAATTTTAATGTCAGGTTCCGTTAGTTTATCTTATATTTCTTCCTTAACTTCTTAAGTGACTCAGATTATGGATGAACTAAGGTTTAAAAAATTAGATAAGTTTGCAATAGTCATGACATGAAGCACTGAAAAACTAAACGTGGAACTTCACAGGCATGCTCCTATTTCATTGTCAACTGTACAAGGACGTGAACTGAGGATTCATATTTTACTGGAAACGCAGCATGAGAAATGTGTTCATTCCGAATGCAAAAATGAAGTTTAGCTATATATAGAAAGGTCTTAGTAATATTAAAAGAAAATTTCTTAAAATCTGCTGGGCTATTTGCTGAGCGTTCTTGTGAAATGATGCTCTTCATTAGATTAATTATGTGATCAGATTGGCATACAAATTATAATGAGACTATGCATTGTGTATAATTGACTAAGAACAAAGGAGAAAGCAGTTCTCATCAATTCTAATTACTTAAACACTTAAGCTTAAAGTCTGATCCAATTAATTTGTTCGCAAATAGACTGTAGAATTGCAACAAATGGTGGTCCCACTGAAATAATTCTGTTGTTTATTCACAGTGTTTGTATATTCCTTTATATTTCTCAATTCCTTTCTGTTGTTTCACCATTGAAGAGAACAACAAAGATTCTTTCCTCTATCTGAATTTCGCACAAAAAGACTGAGAGATTATCTTTGTAAGATTTTCTGTGGCAGAGTTCAGTTCAGTCGGGTGCGTCTTATATACTTCTAAGGTTTACTTTCACTGCTTTGGCTGGTACTTACTCACTCTGCTCTTTCCCTGCCTCTCTTCTATTCAGAAAAGAACTTTGTCTCGTCTTTCATCCCCTACCCACTTTTCCTGCCTACTCATGTTGTGTACACAGACCAGAACACATAAAATATTATACTCAACATTGCATCCTATAAACCGCTACTCACACTCCTACGACTTGACGATACGATGGGAAAGTCGCATATCTTTCTTTACAAGTAAATATTTTCTGCAGTACCTATATAGATTTTTCTTGGTGGAAACTTACATCTGCCGTAATATATGTGTGTTATATGAACGCAATTTGTTTCTATAGCTCAATAATGCTTACAAATAGTAGCACTCAATGACTATTGTGTGGTTTTCATTTTATAAGCCTTACCACTGTTCCCTGCTGCTATTGTATAATCTTTGTGGATTTTACAAGAAAATAGGACCTATCCCCTGCTGCTGTGTACACACAGTTCCAGTGCAAACTACGACATTTTTTCCGATTCTATCTGCAATACAATTTTTCTGTTCGTTACATTTTTCCTCCAGACCACAGTTTAGTTTACAAAGTTGATGAAATTTTCTCAGCAGTATGTGGTGGTAGTGGAAGAGACTGCGTTTGAGGATGGATGGTGTACTATAATACAATACGAACAAACACAATTAAATTTTCTCAATAATAATACCTATACTCTTCTGCTGACCAACTGGTTTGTAAACCAATTTTCATTAAGGGATTCTAAAAAAGTAGGGAAATCACAGATTATTTTATTAAAAACGCTTGCCAAAATCAACAATATGACAGTAACCTACAAAGAACCATTCAAATCAAAGTAAACAACATAGCCTTTACTTTATATTGTAGTATCTATTTCACGAATGACAGACGAAAGATGCATTGTGGATTCATTACACAGTAAATCAATTCCTATGAAGAATGTTTGTTTTGGATTAAATGAGTAAATAAAGTCTGAATCCGAGGGTTTACGGTATGCACAAGAATGTTGAATTATTTAATAACAAATCGTATTCTGTTGACTATTTACTTGTATCCTGACAAGCATATTATCAATAGGTATTTTCTTTGAATCGCCAAGTAGTCAAAATAAATCAAAGAAGGAATGAGTGCAAACATATTTGTATTATAGGATAAGGGGGTTGTGTGTGTAGTAGATAGTTATTGTCTAAGTCAGGGCTGATGAGGCAGAGCATTAAAGTGCAGTGAGTCACTCGAAGTGACATGTATAGGAAGCATATAGTTATGGAATGAGATATATTACAGTTACACGTTGCTTGTACGTAACGCTAAAGCTAAGGAATGCAGAAGACAGCAGCAGTGAAAGTAATAATATCCAATAATATAATACGCAATATAAATTGAAATCTATATCATTGTGAAACCATCAGATGAAATAGAGAGAAAAGGTTGTAAACCCACAGTAAAGTTGTGTCTCATATATTATTAGAGAGCAAGAGGGCGATCATACTGCCGGCAGTTACAACTTTCTCTGATTTTATTCTATTTCTTATTATTCGATCAGCACTTTGGGCTTGAGCTTGTCTCAGATCTTTTCGACCCGGAAAGAAATGTCGCGGAATGTTCATGTATGTGGAAGTATGTGATTTTTTGATATTTTATATTATGTCTAGGCATAAAATTTTATTACGATGAATATGTATTTTTTCATGGAGCTTGGAATGTGCATGGAAATGGACGAAAGGAAGGAAGGAAAGCGAGTTTCTTTCGTTACGTTGTTCTCGTTGACTTGATTTCGCTTGCCTTGCCTTACTTCACTTACTTACATTTACGTTTTCCATCTCGCTATTTTTCTTTTCTCATCGTATCGTCATTCTTTCTGTTCTGGTGCTGTCTTTATAGATTCAATACGTCTACTATCGGCCTTGCTTCCTATTGGTCTATGGATAGTGAGCAGAATGTAATGAAGTCAAGACGAGTTATCTACAACTGACTGCATTGCATTGACTCAAGTGGGGTATAATACCCAAGATTTCTACCAGTAGCTCCTGCTGAACCCGACAAACTTGACGACAATTGAACGACAAAAGAGAAAAGACCTCTAATAATACTTATGACAACACAATACTGTTCCACTATACTTTAATAGGGGCGAACACAAGGAAATATGAACAGGTCAGCAGTTTAAGCACTAAATCGGTCGCTCGTTTCAAATTTGAAGGGAAATTTCAGGAAGGAACGAGGACGAGAGTGAACAAATGCTTATAAGAAAGTTTTTTAGATAGGAGAGATGTCTTCATCTACATGGATGTTGCTATAAGTATTTTAGCACTATGTACATTGTACATTATCTTATTCTGAGTACTTTCCAGCTACGTATATCATACCAATCTCAATTTTCAATGCAGATGCAGAAAGCAAGCATACTGTAAAAAAAGGAAAAAGGGTGCAGGAAGTGGGTCAACGAGAAGAGTGGAGAATGTCCTGTTGAGCACCAAGGCAGAAAAGAAAACAAGTGAAGTATATAGTCCACCAGATCAACACTGTCACTTGTTATAATTTAATATTGCGCGTGTGTTCGCCTTTTTATTTTAAAACTCATCTAAAAGTCCGGAAGGGCAAAATACACGATCATATATAGAAAAAAAATTCTTCCTATTATTGACTCACAGCGTTTTCTACCATAAACTACGAAGTAAAGAGAGATACACCATACGCGTTATACATTTGTAGGTTACCTGCTCAGTTGAAACTAATAAATCTTCGCCTACGACGTTAGTAAATGAAACTCAAAGGAAGAGACGATGCTCCAATTACTTTGTATCAACTTTCTATTTATATGGAGTTGACCTTTCCCTGCGCTAGAAGTCTACCACCCTTTTATAAGCTACGTGCGTGGGAAGGTTGACAAATATATGAATGAGCACGTAACAATCGATCGGACGCATTTAATTTACTAATTAGCCTGTTTTTCGTCTTCATCTGATTATAGTACTAATTAATAAGACTTTTCAATTAATGTATGTGAGTAAACAGTTGTGGTTTCCCATTTGCGAGGCATCTCTAGTTTGTTTGTGATATTCTGATATTTTTTAATTCACATTTAGGACATTATCAATTATGGCTCATTTCTTCTGCCCGTATTTTGTGCTCGTACTTTGTATTAACTTTGTTTCTTTTGCTCAAACAAAAAAGAGGACGAAATCTACAAATATTTAGTGGTTTAACCGAATTATTCATTTCACTGTGTTTCAAATAAAACAGTTGTTATATTAATTTTGTAATTGAACAATTACTGATCTGTAGTGTAATGATAATTATTAATTTATTCTCTTTAAATTGATTGGAGGAAATTACAATGGCTGTGATGATGTGCTTTTTAATCTTTGTAGTAGTGAAAATAGATCCCAGAGTTTGTAAGGTTAAATATTACGCAACGATGTGCATATTTCGAGTGCCAGCTTAACAAGGTGAAATTATGTTTATAATGCAGAGTCGAGTTGGCTGATGCTGTATGATTTACATGTGTTGCTTTGCTTACAGCTTACTACGATCTTTTTATGCAAATTGAGCCTTCCTTTAATGAACATCAGTTTGCTTTGATATTCATACTTACCCTAAGTCAACGTTCATGATGACATAGTGTTCTCGTAATAACGTAATGCAGTTTCTGTTTTAGTACTTGACTATTCTGCACTTGTATGCAGAATAAGTAGTAGTCTTGAAGAATGATTTTTATGCTAGGGATTCGATGAAAGAGTAATTGGATGGTTGAGTTGAGAAGTTTATGACATTTCTTCTCCCAAGTTTAAGGGATTGGAAGTTCAGAAATGGAAATGGTGTATTGCCATTTCTTTTGATTATGAACATTCGTTTATTCGTTACAACAGATGACATTCTGAATCATGTCAGCTTTCGCTAAAATAATATTTACTCATCGAAAAGCACATTACGAAAGATTACTTAGTAAAAGTATTCGCTCTGCTTAAGAAAACTTCAAAAGGGAAATCAGCGTCTATCAAACCTGTCATGCTAATGGATAAAGTTGGATAGGAACTTCCTTATATTTAAAGGTCTATGAAAAATTAAAACAATATTTGTATATGTTTTGCATGTGTAATGTGAATACAAAAAGTACAAGTTGTAGTGTAGTAAATGTTTCATCCGAAGTAATATTGAGTTGCATCCTTAGAGCAGATGAGAAAAAACGGCATAGAAAAAAGGATGCCTGCAAACAAAATCCTTTTGTGTAGAAACCTTTTGAATGATAAAGATGTAGAGCTACGACAAAAGTGCCGTAGCTGAGATAACGAAACAATTGACACTTTTCTAGTATTCATATCTGTGTTTATTTGTTAAAGTAAAAAGGCGAACTCTCTTCAGACTTGACATTTGTCCCTAAAGCAGATTCAAGAGTAAGCATTGAGACTCCCCTTTAGTTACACGTAGGATGAAGGAAAATAAGTATTGTTCTGCATACAACACACATTCATAAACATAAGTGCACAGACAACATAAAGATCAAGCAAGTCTCATTTTGCACACTTTTTGCACAGACATTTGAGCATGGCGTACACGTTCTTGTAAAATGCGTGCAACACATAATAATCAGTTTCCTTTTTCTTTTTCGTGTATTCTCTGCTTTCCTATAGATTCAAATGCTACTGTATATAGATCCTTCCCGAATTGGTCTACTCTGTCATTGAGTCTTATTTTCAGTCGCTTTTTTTCTCTTTCTAGAACACACAAAGTATTCCTATATCCAAACCTTCTTCTAACATGCAGCTAACATATTGCATGCAATTTCATACTTAGTAGTCACACAAAACAGTAGCTTTGAGACTGCCATCGCTTACATTACGTACGTAGCCAACTAAAGCAGACATTTTATTTTTATTCATAGTACCCATTGCCTTTACTTACTAGCTTTGCTCTGAATCTCAAGGAAAAGGTAAAAGAGCAAAAGATCATATCTGTGGTATAATAATATCACATCCTTCGTTCCTCTATCCTGTTCACAATTACCTGCTGTACTTTCCTTGCCCTGGTGATACCACGATTCCTCGGATTTTATCTTTCGCTCTCTGTGTGCATTACAAAGCGTAACGCAGCTACTTTTAGCTTTACTAACAATAAGTACAGATACACCACACCTATATAGATGGTAAGCTGCAAGACTTGATGTACTGTGTAGAATAAAGCAACTATCTCTAACTTATGTATAGAAAAACTACCTAGTACTACTATTACTATCTACATATACGTTGTAACAGGCAGGAATGACAATTTCTGTATTTTCTTATCCCTCCACACTCTGTTTATACCAGAGTAATACAGTAAGACTACTAGTAGGAGTATAGTAGGAGGATATATAGGAAGGCTCGTGCTCTTTATTTTCTTTCCTTTCTGTAGATTTGTGATGGTGTAAAAAAAGTATGATGTAGATATGACCATCTAAAACGCACTTCTGCCGCAGCAGTGGATACACAGATAAAATTGTGTGAAAGTTGAGAACTGGCAATACACGAACTTCCTAACGCTACGATATACATTCCTAATACTACTACTACCCTGGCACTACTACTGTTCTTACCAATATGCACCAGTCACAAAGAAACTTCCTTCCTCACTCGTATTTTACCCACCTACAACCAACCCGAGCAAAGTAAGTATATCTACCTACTTCATTTTTTACTTCATCACATTACATATTCCAAGATATTCTTTTCTATCTCTATCTCTCTATCGGCATTCATACAATGCTGTCATACATCTTGGGCACACATTTGTTTAACATATGTTCGTTTATTCTTTATACAACTCCCATTTCCATTTTCATTTCCCATGCATTGAGTATAAATCCTAGCTCTACTCTGTAGCAACCGAGCAAGGCTTTCTCTTCAACTCAACCAATATATCATTTTTATCGGCTTCGTCTTTTCCAAATTATGATAAACATTTCAGTCGTATTTCTGTACAAAAATATTATTACATACTATCACTCTATTTTATCCGTATACCATATACAGGATTCCATACTTATTGTATAGCAGCTTATTTATAAAATTCAGTCCTGTGGTGACGTGACACTTTAAGAGCTACTTTGTGAAGGTACATTGTATATATAGATTGTAACAATGAATTCCCATAAGTCTGCATTGTGCAGTGAAGCGCACGTCTGAGTTACAAAATACGGATAGAAAATAACAATAGACTTATTTGCTTATTGTTGTTAATTTTAGCTTTGTACACGAACAATTTGTCGTTCTCAAAATATATATGCAAATAATCCAGCGTGGAATTCAAACTGAAATGGCAAATGTATTGTATTAGTGAAAACAATAGTATTCCGGTGACTGTATAATAATTAATGTAGCTTCAACTTGTAGGTTCATTAATTTCCTTTTCATAATTAATTCCGGATACAAACCGTTGGCTCATTTGTTAACATGTAATCATTCAGCTTTATTATCAAATTATGTAAGTTTGTCAACACAAGTTACCTACTACATTTGCAAATTTGAGTTGATTTTTTCTGTGGCTTGTTTCTAATGCATAAAAATACCTACATAGTGTACATAGTACAAATTTCATTTCATTCGCATTTCCCACAATTACAGAACTAAAGTTTGCATTTCCATTTATACAGAAGCGGAAGTCTGTCAGTGACAGCCATGACATCAAACTAGACCATGAATCGCAGTGTTTTTAACCAATTCTACGTTGTTTCACTTGAGATAGAGTAATGGAAAATTTTCACAAACAAGGTCTAGTACTACAAGTACAGCAACCACATCAGACACTTCGTTATCTTTGGTAGTACACATACAAGAACGGTAGTGTGCGTAGAAATAGGAAACGCACAGTTCTTCCAGCAAGCAAGCCAAAGTCAAACTAACTTAAAGTTGGAGCAGACAATGTGTAGTATAGTAGTATGCACATGTTGTAAGTCAAATAATTCTACTCCATTCCACCCTCTCTCTCTCTGTTTCTACAGCTTTGAAAATCTTATGTGAATGTGTGTGGATGGAAGCGAGAGCGCCGAGCCACAGCTAAAGGCTTAAAGCACAGCATCAAATAAACACAGAAAGTTCGTAGCGAAGAACTCGGAGCAACTCAAGAATGATCCAACATTCAGTCGGTCCTAACCAAGCGACCTGAGTGCATCCACAATTCTCTCTCGACAAATACTACACGCCACAAGCAAGCAACTCTACTACTTAGCTTCATTAACCACTACAAACAACACTACTACTTGACACAAATTTAATCGAATGGAACTCAACAGTTATTAGTAAAGTGCTATTGCATTGTGGGAAGTAGCCATTGGTTATATAACAGTGACTCGATCGAATCGTGAAAAAGACGCTATCAGTTCAGTAGGTATTAAAAATTTAACAATAAGCAGAAAACTAACTTTTACAAAAAGTTTTAATCGAGACTCTCGTTTTGACTTTTAGTTTGCGTTCTTCTGCTGCGATTCTTCAGAATAATAGTGATTTCTCAACACAATCATAAGCAAAGAAGCTATACACTAAAGCTACACATTTACATCCGATAAACATTTCCTTTTGGTAGAAAAAGACGGGAAGTTTTCATTCTCATTTGCCTCCAGTCATTCTATCTTTATAGACAATCCAAACCATTCACCACGGCTATGGATAGTGTATAGATAGATAGATAGATACAATAATAGGAATCAGAGCAGAAAAACTCTTCAAGGAATAACAAAACTGAACAGAAGAATCTCGAAGGAAGAAAAAGAGAAAAACCCAAGAAGTTCGTCTTGTTCCGTCTCTTCGTCTTTTTCCTACAACGTTTCGTCTGCGAGGTAAAGATCTCATCTTTGCTGTTACACATTCAGTACGCTTTACTAACTGTACTCTCTACTACTACTGTCAAAAAGTGCATTGCACAGCGTACATTCAACTATACAGTGAAATCAGCTAAACATTTACATTCATTTTTGTGCATTAGGAGACTACATTACCAAGGTTGTAGCTACAACGAAACAAAACATATATACAAAGTATAAGTAGTGGTAGTAGATAACATAAACGCGTGACTATTACTCTACATATAAATACATTAGACTTATGTACCTATGTACACAGAGTGAAACATGTTTCCGTTCATTGTCAGTTTTCTTTGAGATTCAGTGCTTCTCTCTGTACGAGCCAATATACATTCACAGTGTAATAGCGCAGTCTTCTTGCAAAGCTGAGAAAACTCTTCGCCCAGGAAGCAACTCTGTAACTGCATCCAAAAATTTGACTCATCTACAAAGATCAGCTGCACATCTGGGCCCCATGTGTTACGCTTGTAGTGTAAGTGTGTAAAGTAAAGAAAATTTCGGCCCGACAGACTTTTTCAATAGCAATAATAATAATAGTAATACCTTTGACTGTCGTTCACCAGACAGTAAAAGACAAGTCAATACTTTAACTTGTGCTGTGCTTCGGCTTTTCCTACCCAGTTCTCGTCACATTAAACACGAGACAGTAAAGAAAGGAGTGGAAGAAAACACCACAACAACAACATCAACCAGCCAAAACGACCAAGGCCTTAAATTGGCTACCACTAAATAGTGGCATGACAAAGCGTGTGTTCTAGAGCCAGAGTCCAGATCGTCTGAGACTAATACGCGGTTTTGGCTTCAATTCTTTCTATAGACACGCTACGAGTGTCTTCAGCGTTGATGCTGAGACACACCGCGAAAGGAAAGAGAGCCCTGCCGTAACCTTTATTTATTTGTTACTTAAACCGATCCTAACCTCTCTTACCTACTTACATTAGTGAAAACCGAATATAGTGCTGTGAACCGAGAAAGTGCTTAGACAGTCCGACCTTGTTCTTACTCTTAACTACTCCGGCATTTCCACTAACGCTACGTTGACTGCTTTCATACATGCGGGTTTGACTGCCAGCGTCTTCTTGGACTGATTTGTGGACACTCGAAAAAGAGAAGTAAACACGGCGATAATTTTGCACTAAAAGTTTCTACGATTGCCAATCTGTCTTCTTCTCTTGTTCATTCAGGATTCACACAGCGTATGTCTGTTTTGGCAAGTGACTAGCACAAACACACATCAAATCAAATCTGCAAACTCGGGATTATCGACTACACCCAACTCGGTACAACTATCTCATGTGCTGCAGCTACAACTCAACAGGAAAGTAACCAGACGTGAGTTGAATAAAGCACAAGTTGGAATTTTTTACCTCTGCTCTTGCTTCACTGAATTATCTCTAATTTCAAAATAAGGGAGAGATACTCATAAAACTTTGGCGATACATTCAGTGTTTGCCAAAACCATAAAAACTCCAACCTAAACACAAGTTAACGACGAGCTTTTGGTGATCCTTTACCTTTAAGGCGGCTGACTTCTTCTGCATCGTTCCATTAGGAGTTTATACCACAACAACAACTGCAAAAGCAACACAATACCAGGTAAACAGCATCATGTTCCTTAGCAAAGTACATAGCATATATAGAGATGGTTAGATACTACTATTACTATTAAAATATCAGAACAAGAACTAAAAGGGTTTTCCCGGGTAATAAATTTTTGCCGTAACGCGGAGTATGTGTAACCTACAACCCGTCCTACCTACTTCACCATAATTAGCTACCTAAGTAGATAATCCCGACTATATCGTATAAACCCATCGGAAAATCCTAAATTGTAGTTCTATATGGGTTGTGCAAGCGAGATAAACCAAATCCTAACCACATCCCATCTAATTTATCCCGTTTATTGAATTTTCCTATTGTGCGTGCGCCGTCGGTGTCGTAAATACAAAACTCTCTCCTCAACGTATTATTAGCTCAAAGTCTTTAACTCCAAATAATAATGTCTAGCTTCCTTTATAGGGAAGCACTACACGATCATGCTAACCCTACCTATACAATCTAACCTAATCAGGTATATAATGTAGGTCTAGGTAGGTATATCTATATTCGCCATTACATTGTACATTGTAAGTAACAAGTTTAGCAGATATCTTGTGATAATCTGTCATCTTATCCTTAGATGCTCCAGTAATACTATTAAAACTTTTCCGTATCTTCTCTATGCGTTCTTTATACAGTATAATATTACTTACTGTAAGGAAATGAAATTTGAAAGATATATTCAGACACACGTAATGTTATTATTATCTATAACCGTAGTACAATGGTACAATACAGCAACGTAGAGAAATTGGCAAAGCATCGGATTTTGGATAAAAAGATATAAGTAAAGGTTGAAGGTAGGAATCCCCGATATATTTTTGTATAGGAAGATCTGTTGCCGTTCGACTAACTCACGGAGTGAAATTAAGTGAAGTGATCAACTTGTTTGTGTCAAGTGGCAGTACGAATGAGTCTAAGTCTAAAGTAAGAGACTGGGGCAGACTAGACTCTCTCAACTTAACTCTAACTCAACGCAACTTTAGTACCGAGAGAACTCCTCCTTTCCTTTTCATGAAAAGCAGTCAGAATGTGAAAGAAAGAAAAACTAAAACGAAACTAACGAGAGGAACTGAAGCGAAGTTGTATTCGTCAATTATATTCCTTCATTCGACTGTATCCAGTTCCAGTATCGGTATTGGAGATGAGTAGAGGACTAGAGGTACTACTACGGGTACTACACTCTGCTAGTGGTATTGTACTAATAAGATTACCTATAAGTAACACTCCTTCTATCCTATAGGTCTTCTTATTTCCTCTAGTTATATTTTCTCTTACATATACGTATACTTTAACTGAAGGCTTGCATTTTGCACTGGAACCGCTTCCCGTACACCCGCTGCTGCTATGTGGTCTTTTTCAGGGTATATTTTGAATACGTTTTATTTTCCTTGAGTTGGTTTTGCTTGCTAACATTTCGTAAACTATGCAAGTCAAGACAACAACACATCTTTTAACCGATGATGCGATGAATTGAACTGAACACAAATGCCCAACAACGGCTCACTCTTCAGCTCAAGTCAAGTGCACAAAGTAATTTAAAGCCCCAAGTCGGCTCCAGAGCTAAATGTATGTAAAGAAACAGAACTCTCGCACTATACGAACGAAGATGTAGTGAAAAAACTGAAAAGACAGTAAAGACTGAAACAGTCACAATAGAAAATTGCGTAAAATAAAGTGAAAGAGAGAAAACTTCATTAGCGAACCGAATTTGTATCGTTGACTTGAGTTACGACTTCTACCACCCGTTTCACTTGACTTATTCTATTAGACACACAGTGCTAATAGGAAAATTCGTCGTCGAAAAGTCTACGCGAAAACGTTGTTATTATACAGCCACTGTTTTACAAAAGGACTAATAATATCTCCCCGAACTTGGAAGGAATGCTACGAAGCCTAATAACAATAACTGAAAAGGGATTCTTTGACTCGTTTAGTCACTTCCATTTTATTCTCAGTTTTAATTTTCTCACTGATGATGGTTGACAGTTAACTTCTGTGCTGTGTTCAACATCAACTATAGCGTTTAGCATAACACGCACTTTACCATTTGCAGGAGTACGAACATACAAGAGCCCTACTATTCACTAATATTACTATTACTACATCTGTAATTTTCATTTTGATTATAAAATTTGACAAATACATTCTAATATACGTATACAGTGGAGAAGACGGGGAATAAACAAATATATACGAATTCAGCAAAGGCTAGTAGTACAAAGCAAATTTTTTGTTTTATACACACAATATTGTATTGGAAAAACAAAGAAAAAGAAAACGGTAAAAGTATTCTTGAAGAAAGAACTTGGAGGAAAGTTTGATTTAAAGTTTAAACAAAGGAAAGAGCAAGCAAGTTTCGAAAGCATTGTGCAAGTAGGCAGGAGAAATTTTTTAATTTACAAAAATGTCAAAATATATTTTCAGTGAACCGTTAAGTAAAAAGAGATCGAGTGATTTATTCGCGGTGGCATGGTGGTAGTAGTGCAGGCGGGTGCAATGACAATGTAAGAAGAATACCTTATGTCTTGTGTAGTATATTAAACTGACTTTATTTCTTGATGCAAAGTTGAAAGAGAAAGTACAACAAAGAAAGGCAAAGAAGCACAGAACATATCTTCAAGTTCTCACTGCAGCAGTCAGTCTCTTTTCTCTGTTGAACAAAGCCAGTATCAATTCACAATTGCATTTCCCTGTCAGTTTTACTGTTTGACGTGGCCCGGCTTGGCGTCCTGACGTGACGTGACCAAGAATTCATGAATAGCAAAAAGTGTCGTTGTTTATTACACTTGTTCTGTTCTTTGAGCTCTTGTTCGGTTAGAGTTCACTCACATGAAAATAGTAAAAGGAAAAGTAAGAAGATTCTACTTGTAGTATTTATATAGAAAGGGTTTTGTTGGTCCCGTCTGGTCTGCTGTGTGTCCTGGGTGTCTATAAGTAAAGTAAAAGTATGTGAGTTTCTCAGTCCGATCTTCAATTCTATGCTTGTACAATTCTATAGTGGTAGTGGCAGGAGGAGTTTAGTTTTGTAGTTGCTTCCAGGATTAGATTTTGGAATATCTTCTGTCTGTCTGTCCCTCTCTCTCTCTCTTCTCGACATTGTAAAGTGTACTTTTCCCTTCCTTCTTGCTATTACTGTTAGTGCTCCTAGTAAACTCTGTGGTACTTTATTTTATATGGTATGCTAAAAGTCTTACAGCTATTCTGCATTTTTCAATGTTTGCCCTTCATCTTATACAAGGCAGAACGACACCACTATATACATCACGTTCTCCACGACGCCTTCACATCAACCATAGTAGTTCCACAAAGAAGACAAACTCTCACTGTGTCTCCTATATTTACAGTAGGTATGAAAGAAAAGTCAGATAACATTCTTACGTAGCACCAGTAGTAGTAGTACTATATAGTGGCATTGTACACTGCACTAGAATTGTTAGAAGAGGAACAGCAGAATATAAACCTTTAGGAACTTAAAAGAGAACACGAAAATAGAATGTAAAGAATATTGCCCCGTTTGTTTTGTTTTGTACATTGAGTAGAAGTAGAACTCCCTGGTCTTTGTTTTATTCAAACAGCAGGCCGTGTGTAGAGTTGACTTGTTTGGTAGTCGTGTGTGGGTTGGATTGTTGGATACCTCTCTTATTGGTTGCTTTGTATATGTAATATTGCTTGTACATAAGCTTTTTAGGTCCATTCTGAAAAGGGAGATAGTAATAGCATGTAGAATGGATAGAAACTATAATAGAGGGTGGTGGAGGAAGAAAAGGAACCTAATCTCTCTGATCTGGAGTGTTGTTATGATGTGACTGTGTGTTATTCCAGTTAGACTTTTTTGTCTCAAGAATAAGAAACATTGAAATCCCTTGGTAGATTATTCGCTGCTTTATATGTATACAAACTGTATACATACAAAAATACTCAAACACAACTGAAAACGATCGTGTTCATTCATTGTAATAATATTATTACCACTATAACAAAATATATCGTGTAAGACAGCATCAGGGCCAGACGGGACTGATATAAAACTGTTCAGATTCTATTAGTATTCATTGATTTCGAGTAAAATGAGCCTTGGGAAAGGAAGTGAATAAAATATAATCATCGAAATGCCACGAGTGACGCATTCTGTACATTATAATGTGACTTGTATTGAATAATCAAATGAATGTTCTGTTAGGTAATATGATTTATGTTCGTTGAAGGATTCAGTTCCTGGAAATGTCTTTAATAAGTTTCTCATGAAAGCATACATGTTTATTTTTATATAGGATTGTTTTAGCTTGTAAATATTTACCGTACGGATATTGGAGGATATTTCGTAAACAAGAATACCTATATATTTATATGTGAACGTGCAGTATGTGGCATTGATGTAAAATAATGCTGCATATATGAAGTGCAACCATGGGTGCACTAGATCTTCTTGAATACATCTCCTCCACAATAAATTATCGATAGAAAGATGCTACCAACTACAGGATATCATTAGATACAAGATACGACTTGAAATTGGAAGCATGTACTTCAAGAACTTTTCCTTCCATTCAAGTCTAGAAAATCATTTTAACAAATCAGATCGTATTTCCGTCACTCTTGCCTAGCTTTTATATTAAAATCCAATCTAAACCAAACAGTTTCAAACAGAATTGACTGATACACAGAGCCGTCTTTCAATGTCTGCTACTGTGAATTGACTGATAAGATTCTGTAAAGAGTGAGAAGGTATTAAGATATAAGGACGTAATATAATAATATAATGTTCTTCGGTAATACTACCTTATGCCTTTACAAAGTGCAGTACCTAGTAGTCTACTTATTTCTGCCTTTCTCCTTTTCATCGGTAATAAACCTAAGCACTAAGCACCAAAGTTTGCAAACTTCAGCATGGCCATTTTAAAATTTGGCAATAAAGTTTGCATCTTACGTTCTATTCATTTCACAAAGGCTTGCAAGGTGTTAGTGTCATTAATACTGACTTAATCAGAATCAGAACATAAATGAAGAGAAATGAAACATGAAACTGAATGAGACATTTGAAGTGTTTCGCATATTTGTTAGCCAATTCAGCTGAATACCACTAAGAGCTAGGTAGTCGCAACTTCGGGGAAAATTTTGCAAGGCTGCACTGGAATCAGAAGATCAAAATTAATATATTAGAATTAGAACATGTTTCATTTCACAACTTCCAGAATCAAAGTTACCTTCAACCTTACAATTATCATATCCATTTTCACATATATAATATATGGTATACCTATACCTATTTGCAAAAATTGCCCTGTAAATTGCCCTATTATACTGAATTCTGCACAAAATTCTTCATTTGATCCTACGTTCTCTTTACTTTATCGTTATCGTTTGATTAGTCTATCACTGATACTTAAAATTATAGCTATAAAGTAGAACATTAATTTTGTCATATCTTCACAGGAACGATGTGCATGTAGTATCCACAGTATCCAGGAATAGACTGAGAATTCTACTATTAATAGAGTTTCTTTATTATGCGCTCACAATTTATTTACTCGCTAGAATCTCTATACTTGATTGATGGTATCCATAATCCGTTTCTGTAACCACATTACCTATCAAAATGACTATATAGTTCCGAGATACGGAAAAGGATTTTGTTGACATTAAAACTGTTTAGATGCAAGAAAAGAAGTAAAGTGTAAATCAGGGTAGATAATTTTATTAGTTAAATAAATTATACTCGTATGCCAGTTTAGCATTTTCATACAGCATAAATTTAATATGATTAATAATAACAGATTGGTTTAATTTCCACTTCAAGACATAATCATCATGCATTCATGCACATAGTATTTTCAAATGTACGATTTGATTGAACCACATTTATATCTTGTAACAACACGTACAAATATCCTCTTTATGAAGGTAATAAGAATTATAATAAAATAAAATAATAACTGTATCTGAATACCTATATACTGTAGTAGTATATAAGTAGTATGCATGCAAGTATTACGTAGGTAGTATTGATATCATTCGTCACTTTTGGCAAACTGAAAATTTAGAGCTGGTTAATAGTGGGTATATCCTTATCCGTCAATTAGATGGTTCATTAACTTAATATCTCATTAGAATTCCCCTACCCTTGTCCTGATGAGAGATTCCTCACATACAAACGCAAACGTGTTCCATTTAAAGCACACAGGACGATGATCCTTAACTTTAAGTTCGACTAACAATAAGCATTGCTGCACAATTTGAGGCTTAAGTTGAAAAGGAAAAGAAAAGTTCTGGAACTTATTTGAGTGGTGTAGTGTAGGTAAAGTTTAAACTGTTCTTTCGTCTGTTTAAGTACCTACTAATGCTGAAACCAACAACATCACAGTATCACCCGCTTACTATTTTTATTCAAGCACAATGCATTCTCTGTTTCTGTCAAAGCCAATGCGCAGACATTGCTCAAATGCTTGTTTATGCAATGCAATATCGCATACTCAAAGACACTATACTTGAATAAGTACAGTCTTACGGAGCTGTTAACAGACAACTTAAATGGCAGTGTGAACATGATTTCGGAGTTAAGCTAAGCATTTTTAAAAGCTGAATGCTGCTGTCCCGGTCCGTCATTGGTCTAGTGCACTTGAAGCTAAAGCCAAACATAATGGTTTTAAAATGCGATGAAACAAAAACTCCTTCCACTAATATCTTTTTCTCCCCGAGTTTAAGAATGGAAATAGATTTGAATGCTCCAGAGCATCATCAGGCACTTGAATTGAAAGAGTCAGAGTTTAAAAGAAGATGAGCCCAATGGCTTAGAGTTTTCAAGGTTTACTTGTTTTTTAAGCTTATTGCATCACTTCGGTTGGGGTGATGAAAACGAGACAGATATGAGTTTTAGCTCATTATCGAAGATATTTCCAAGTCGCCATTTTCAATCACTTTGTTCATTTGACTTGCAATAAATTCCTTTGGAGTAGTAGTTTCGTGTAACTGTTGTCATTTGTTTTAACTGTAGCTCTGTGGTTCACGATGCCATATTTGCTTGTATATATTAGTAATCTCTACTTGAGTACTTCCTAAGTATCCTAAAAACCTGGATTATGTTATTACCTTTGCTCCGAAACTCATTAAACTGAAATTACTGTTGTTTCTAAATGAGTTGTACAGATGTTTATCCAAGAAATAGATTAGGTACATATGTAATATACACTAAACTAGTAAAGTTGTTTCGAGCATAAAAATGCACTAAAAGAATTATTATTACTTGTTTAGAAAAGAAAAAAATTGTTTTTGCAACTGCATCTACCTATATGGCTTGAAGACACAATAAGAACACTATAAGACTATTTACATTGTCTAGCATTTACTATCTGTATGTTGGTTTTAATGTAAGTATAATATAAATATTTTTATTTGGGGGTCTGCATCCGACTTATTGGCTAAGAAAACATTTATGTTACAGTTTCACTATATAGTACACACTTTAAATGTATCTTTTATGCATGTTCTATTATTCCATACAAATATGGATTCGAACGAGAAACACGGAAACGCTGTTTTCATGCATATCAAAAGATGTAAACTGAAAAATGAAAAAGTAAATAAATAAACACATAACACAACAAAGGTGAATGCATTCCGTGAAACGACGCAGTATAAGCACGACAGTCTATTCCATATATTTGTTCAAACAGATATACATATAACTGCTGAATTATTTTATTTCCCCCAAGCTGATTTAGTGACAGGTGAGACAGGCAGAGTAAAGTGTTTCTGACAAACTCGTAAACCTAAAGTATTCCTAATGGAAAAGGTGAGGAGATTCTATTTTCGCTCAAAAGCATATTAAAAAATAAGAGCATGCAGCAAAGCAAGGCAGGTTCAGTAGACAAAGCGATTCTGCCGAGTGGAGAAAGAATAGGAAATAGCTGTAGTTATTCTATAGATGCTTCGCTAACGTCGTACGATACCTGACTCGTGAAAATGGTAAGTAGAGTAAGGTAAAGTTCTTTCAGTCGAAAAAAGGATTTACAGGGAAAAGTAAAGAAAGCTAAACCAACAACAACGATCGTATTACACTATGAGTATAACTTTTTGCATTATACATTATTATTGCACATGAGACATGTCATATGCTCTCATGTGCATCCAAAAAACAACTATATTAGTAATAAATTCTATTCAAATATAATAGTGCTGATTCCTCATTCCATTTCTCATTACTGATTACCAAGCAAACTAATCAATACTATCATGCTGTTAACAATTATTCAGGGATAAAAAATGGGACAGAATTAATTTTGTCATTTGGATTGTCATAATACAGTAAATATATAGCTTTTGTGCACGTTAGTCGCAGATTTCTTTTTCTAAAACCATGTGCACTGGGCAGACTACATAATAAATTATTGGTTAAATATGTACTTGCATTACTTATACTTATTTGTTACTATTTGTTAGACTCGGCATTATTTTGTATGTTACCTTAAATTAATATCTTTTAAACCCAGTTTATGCTGTGTTTCGGTTTTATTTATCGTAAGTATGTAGCAACTCAACTGAAGTGTCTATGTAGATTTAAACTATATAGAAGTAAAAGTTGCATTCAAACGTTGTTACAGACCTCAATGACTTTTTACAAAAGTTAGTACATATCAGCAATACTGCGTTACAATCTAACGTGCTCAGTAGTACTATATTGCATTGCGTACAGTATTTGTATTGTTTTTGTAGATTGACAGTGGCATTCAAAGTGATAGATGTGTAATATCCCAGCTAAAGAAAGTTCCTGAGCATGGGGATATAGGATATGCTGTATCCCCATGCTGAGAAACAAAGGTTTCTTAGATGTAGTATTTCTGAGAACTGCTGGGCATAAAAATATTGGTAGAATGGTTTTCATAGAGTGTGCATGGTGTGTGAGGAGTATAATGTAGTAGTGTTCGTATGTACGTGTAATGGATCCCTTATAGTAAGTTGTGTGTAGCTCCGTTTCCGTTGTTGTCAACAGAATCTCTTTTAATCCCACTCTACATCGACACCTTTGCCTTCCTCTTTCATCTCGTGTCAGATTTCATTCAGCCTACCCTTAGCATTTACTTTCTCTTTTTTCCTTCTGAGCTTTCTATTTCTATTCTCATCCAAAATCGACATCCAGTTTCATATCCAATCCACAAAACAAAATAAAATCAAATAAGCATCCGCAATCACATCCTTGCACGTCTCGGCAACTGCGGGTTTGCCAACCCCAAATACACTCATGTTACGTTGACAAAATTAGAAACATCTCAAAAATTCGACAGCAGCCAACTCTGCTCCTTTCTCTTTGCTGTCATCCACGTTTATATTGAAGCCTTCACTGAATTTTCTTTTCAACCTCACTGTTTACTCACTTTATGTAGTCTTTTCTATTCAATAACACAGCATATATACATTATCATATTCAAAGGGCATTCATGGTATAAATATATATTTTTCTTTGCTATAAATTCTCTGGTAAATATTGCAGAAGTCCTACTAAAGTAAATATAGGAAATAGGAATGCAAAAAAATGTAATAGGTCTTTCACATTGCTGGGGTACTTCACCTATATATTTCACTTGCTATTTTGGTACAATGGTATATCTGATTTTTAAAAATGTTCCTTAAAGCCTACATAGGTACATCCACAAACAAATATATATTTACTACGACTAGTGAATAGTTAGGCGGGTATTTTCTCCAATTTATTCCTGCGTTAACGTTAAAGTTTTAATCCATTAAGCCAGATGAGGTTGCAAAACATAGTGTGATTACTAACAAGAAGGTTATTTATTGGAAAGATAATATTTTTATCTCGCGAACACATAAGAGTCTTCAATTATGGTGGTGGAGACTGTAAATGTATCATTATTATACGATAATGACTAGAATTTTTTTCAATGACAACTACAATGTGGATTGTACATTTATTTATGACCAAGCACCGGGAAAGACTGTTTCCACGTCCATTATTACGACTACCTTCCTTTTCACCCTTTCTACTTTCTATCATGACCGAGTTTCGTTTTCTGATATACAACATCTTTGTAAAAATCTTAACAGTTCAATTCTGTATAGGACTCCGGTGGTAGTATAGACGTGGCGTAACATGAGCATGAGGGCAGTGCTGAATACCGGAGAAATCTATGCGAGAGGAAACGAGGGAACTGAAGTCAGATCTGATATGTTCGTGCTTCGCGTGGCGTTTTTTTAGCTTTTGTGTAACTAATAGCTGACTGTGGACTTGACTATAGTTTAAAACTAAGCTACAGCTTACTTTTCGCTATTATATCACCCGACAAGTAGAAAAGCCTTGTCTTTCTCTCGTTCACGTGCTTATGCAGATAAGCATCTGGAATTGCCTCTCGCTGTTACACATAATGCTAAGGTTTCATGATTTTGGGCTATTGCTTCACGGCCCACCTTGCTTTCCTACCTAGTGACTTAGATATTTGCAAAATACTATTCCTGACCTCTTTCTCTCTCGACTCAAAGTTCACTGCAAACAAACACGGCAAGGGTATCGCTGTTATTTCATGTAGAATTTCGAGTAGCCAGCAATTCCTATCCAATTCCTAGTTCAGCCACTTTAGTATTTAGTAGCACTTTAGGTAGATTTTATTTGTTGCTTTATTGCCTCATTGTGGTAGTCAGTTCAAGCTGTGAAAGAACTAATGTGGGCATATGCCTCTGTATTTGTGCTTTCAGAGTTAACTGAATCAGAAAACAATAGGAAATCTACACGGTCGTAATCTAGATTTCTGTAGGTATATATATATAGCTTCTATAGTACATAGAATGTGTTTAATAAATAAGCAAGTACCTATACTAAAATCATGCATTTATCTACAAACAAATTTTTTCTCTCATTAGCATTTCCATTTCCATACACACTATAAATGTACATGCTACACGAATAATTTATTTTTTCACTAGCACATGCTGATATACATTAACATTGTAAGGTCATTGATACTTTCTCCAGCGAAAATGTCCTGAATTATTTGAATTCATGTTTGTGTGCCTTCATATCGATTAATTCTAATCTTTGTTCGTTTTTGCAGTACCTGCACAGTCTACTATATAGGGAGGTATACGTTTATGTACGGGGAAAATAATTATAGACGATATATCAGAAATGTGCCATTTCAGCTGTCACAAAAAAGTAATTCATCGTGTTTTTGAAATTGTCATTAGTCCTAATGATTTCGTACTCGAGCCCTGTCTTTTCTTTTTGTGAGAGTGTTTATATACATATAGTACGTGCTTCACACATATATAAGAATATTTAGCATTTTTGTTTTATGTAGAAATTGTTGTTCCATTAATGGAAAGCTAATGTTTGCTTGGCGAAGACAATTATGATTCATACAAAGAAATGTTTTACTTATTTGTATCCACGGAAGAAATGGGCGAATTATATTGTACTAGTCGAAATTAAGCTTATTGTCTGTTTAATACAGTTCACTGATTATAAGTAGGTATAAAGGACGAACCAAGTTACTTGCATCCACACGGCAAAAGCAAACTCATCAAAAGTAACTCGGTGACAATGGTGTATTCAATTACCATTTGCTGACGACGAAAGAAGAAATTCCTTATGGATATATGGAACTGGAACAGAAGGACGAACAGAACAGAATTTCCCCAGAAATCAATTACGAATTCTTTGGCAAAGTAACTATTTTCTTTTCAATTCTTCGTGCCATTCCTTTCCATTTCATTTATCCCGTTTTCTTTCTGTCATTTCGTCATCTTACGTATAAAGTTCCACATAGGTCTCCTTTTTCATATATTCTTCTCATACAATACAATACTTCGTCGTTCGTAATACCTTATTGAATTGGAAGTAAAGAAGTATTATATGTACAAGTACAGATGAGAATGGAAAGAACTATATTTTCCCAACAACAAAGCTAATAGTTTGTCTGTCTTTGTATGAAGAGCAGTCTTTCATATATTGTAATATTCAGTTTACTTGCTTCATCTTTGTCACTGTCCCCAGAATCACCCATCACAGTGACTTTTATGAACACACAAATGTACCTACCTTAAAGGACATAATATTATTATGTGTACAGACACAGATTTTTACCCAAGTACAAAGGACACCGCGGCTCATAACGTCATGTCAAAACTAATGTACTCCTCTAGAATGTCTCCCAAAATCTACTCTTACTGAGCATTTGATTGTGGCAAACTTATTTATAATCATACCATAACATGCACCTACTATAGACATATTATGATTTATATTATTAGATTATTAGAGAAAATGAAATACAGGAAAATGGAATAGACAGCAATATCAATGCAATATATTAATGAATATTATTATTATAAAACTTTACAATTAATTTAAATCACGAAACTCAAAATTTCTAACAAAAATAACAAACACAAATAACGCGTATTAAATTAAATTATTAACTACATAAAGCATAAACAATGTATAAACAATAATTCGACTAATCGTAAGATAAACAAAATTTAATTAAACGAATAGAGTTATTTCCGATCTGTTGTTTCAAATACGAGCGAATCGAATGGGCTAGGATTTTGTTGAAAAAGGATTTTGAAGCTCTTAGTGGATCGAATCCCCTTTATATTGCTGCATACAAGTTAAATATTTTATCAGTTCAAAAACTTTTAAATCAATCATAATAAAATTTGTAGGTATGAAAAACTTATATGTAATACAATACTGAAATAGCGAAAAAGGCAATACCGTAGGTAGAAATCTTGAATTTCTTCAAATATTTCCCGTTTTGGATTGTAAAGAAAAGTCCATATGGCTATTTTGGCAGCGTTTTGAATTGTCAATAGCGGAAGAATACTTTGAAAACATTCATCTTTAAGACCTTCTATCTGATACATATGAGCTGCCGACAGAACATTAAAAATTGATTCCAAATCGTGTGATTCCAATTCTGAGATTACATCGCGTGTGTAGATATAATTCAGCATTATACCAACGGTTTCCGAATCCATGGTTGACAAATCGATCGTATTTGATTTTTTTTCTTTCATTTCGATTTCAAGCATTGCGTTGAAAACTGGTGAGACAACTGTGGAATTGGTATATTTAAGAATGAATGAATTTTCAATTAATTGAAGTGTGAAGGTGATATATTGTTCTAAACAAAATATTAAGTACTTACGAGATAAGATTAGTTTGTGTACAGCATAAGTTTTTTTCTTCGTTACAATTGTCACATCTGAATCTTGTCCAGTTTTTAGAAGTTGACGGTACGTCTCAACAAGATTGGACGAGGTGTTTGCACAGTTATTTTCCAGCAAGGAACCACCAGAAAGTTTTTTCCGTTTTATTGTTTCAATACAGCCAAAAATATCAATTTCTACTCGAAAAACTAACTTGTCATCAGATAGAATTGCCTTTTCATGCATTTCGACAAGTTCCTCATATGTACTGGAATTCAAAAATACAAATTCGGGAAAATATTAGCTTAACAAACACTTACTTATGGTATGATACACATAGTTGTCAATTGTAATTACCAAAAATCATCCCAACCCCAGCATGGAGTAACTTTAGTGGAACTAGGGTTCTCGTTTTCGAATCCAAAATTGACTACTCCCGTTTCTGTGGGTATTATAGAAAGCAAGATTTATCATGTCATCTCATTAACACCTATGATATACCTGCAAATAATTATCTCATAAGAAATGAATGACAACAAATATCAGAATATCACTTACGTCCAGAATCAACTGCTTTTCCCATTTTGTTCAGTATTTGAAGTCGGAAGGCAACTTGTACAAAGCGACTCTCCTCATTCTCATTTCGTTCCCACAATAACTTCTTCAAACTGAGGTGAAGAGAAATGTACTGTTGTCCAGCTTTTCGAAAATTAACTCCAAACGTTAAAAACCTGAGGCAAACATCATAACAGAAATATTAATATCTCAAAAGAGAATAAGTGATAAGCTTTAGCAACAATATACACATTTTGCATTCAACGTATGCATTGCTCACCATTTACAGGGCTTGTCAACTTTATGTCCAGCTTTAAAAACACCAGAGTTAATAGTTAGCTTATTTCCAACTGAAGAACTCCCACGAAATATATTAGTAAAAGCTTCAGTGTTTTGTACCGTCCAGTCGTAGGTAAATTTTTCAGTATTAATCTGAAAATAAAAAATATAAAAAATGAAAGAATAGCCTATTCTTTGTATTATGACATGAGTAATCAAATCAATGAACAAAGTCATCAAAGATGGCGAAGTAAAAGTCTACTTCTTTGTTCTGCTTGTGGCTTGGGATGGGAAAACGAGAGCACTAAACCAAAACTGCTTTTTCTACATTATAAATGCATTATTCTTATAAAAATACAAAAAATACAATTAAACTTACCATTGAAGAACCTGAAGAATGTGCATGAATCATTTGAAACCGTTTCATCGTAATTTTCAAAGCAGTCACAACAAGAATTGAAAATCCAAATTATAATTCCCTAGTAGTAATTTTAGTAATTTCAAAATACGTGGAAATCAGGCAGAGATGCAGAGGACGAAGAATTGGTTAGACGAACAACACAACTAATAATAAATATTTACACTAATTGAATTTAACAACTTCCGGTTTCATGCTGTCTTAAATGCTGAATGCGCTCGCCTTGTTGTAATGACAGAATGAAATCAAACGATGTTGACTTCCAATTTCACGGGTGAAAATTCTACACACAAAACTCTTTTGTGTACAAAAACCCGCGTAATACAAATACTTATTCATGAGTTTATAATAAGTAATTGTTAAAATTGCTATGAAATAGCATGCATACGCGGGGTGGGGATATGTAGGATGGAAATTTTTCAAAAAACGAATTATTTCATGGGTTCATTTAATTAATTTCATGTTGATTTAAGTAAAAAATGTTTATGTACCGAGACATTGGGTTTTAGAATTGCTATAAAAACTATCAGCAGTAGATATACAGATCGGACTATCCGACTAGATCCGGACACTGAATCAGATTATATTGACAACGTTTTCTTTGCCATAGAATTTTAAATATAAAAATGTATAGGTTACATCATAACATCAATAATGAGCAAAGAATATGAATAGGTATGCATTTTAAGCTGCTCTGGCTGCAAATCTAGTGACATATGTAGACGACGTTCTTTCATGGATGAAGATAAAGGATGCTGTGAAATCCTCGATGCTAACTTAAGTATGCGCATAGAAACCTGAATCCATGATAAAAGATTGCACTATTAATATAAGGCTGCATTACAGGATACGTTTAATGATAATAATGGCAAAATTTTTGCATAATGTTACCAGGAGTTGATTGCTAGATATTATCCTCGTAAATGACAGCATAGCAATTTCCCCTCTTGTCGACTTAAATCTTCTCATTCGAAAAGGAACGGAAAGTAAACGCATGAAAAGACACAACAGTTTGCACATATCTCCTCTCCTTGTACATATAAAGGCACATAGCACGCAGATTATAATAATAGTGTACTACTTTCGACAATTTTCTAATATCTGTCATATACAAAGGCTGCTACCACCCGCACCCTATATCACCTATGAGATCTCTGAACAGTATAAATATTCTTTTCAAGCCATAGCATAGCCATACATAACTGAAATGACAACGTCAACTCTCATTATAGCAGTCAATTGGAAGAAGGCATACTTACCAGAGATGGAAACAGATAGACTTATCTATAGGAGGATAGCCCTATTTGTATATGAATTCTTAACTACGCATCGACATACATTGCTTTTACATGCATTTAACGCACACATCTCACACAAATAACTTTATAGGAGATATGGAAGAGATAGAGAGGTATGTATTTATATTTTTAGTCGGATGAAAAAGTGAATGAGTTACTTACTGCGTTTAATTTATGCATGTGCTTTATGACAGACATGGATTATTATAGGAAACTATCTACACTTGTAGCTGTCTTGTCTGTTTTGTTATGCTATGTTTTGCATAAATGTTTAGTTCAGTGGCAGGGATATGACTGAGAGATGAGAATCGAGCGGATGAAATGTGTTCGGTTCATACAAGGCATAAAAAGCTTAAATTTGGATGCTGTGAAAAGAAAAAATTTGAATAATGAGCTTGCCATGCTACGCTTCTAATTCTAATGGGGCTTCCAAATATGCTTCATATTCATAAATGTACCCATACTCATGCACAGTCAAACTGTGCTCAAATCCTAAGCCAGGCCAGCAACACAAATACTATCATCTAGCGAAACGTAGTTTATTTCTAATCCCCGTCCAAATATTCACGTAATCGCGTCGGCATCGTATACTTAGCGGCTACAAAGCTGAAAGGAAGGTAAAAATAGGGTTGAACTAATTTTGTGGGTTTATGATACGCATCAGGATACCTACCTGCCATTATTATTGTTCACATTATTTATGCTGATATCGATTCTTGCTTACTCCTTTTATTCGAAACATAATAAGTTCGACTTACATAATATTTTGTATCATCCGATATTTATAGGGTGCATGCTTCAAAGTGTAGTTCTAGAGAATAACTGACGTATCTTATCTATGTATAATGTGTATTAAATTTTACTCCTACAGTTTTAAGCTATAATCTTCGAAAATACAAAACCTTCACATGAAACACAAATAATATGCTATTCATATTGCGCCAACAAACGCAAATGCTACTAGAGTTTCGTTAGCGGAATGGCACATTGACGAAGGAGATCTATTTTTAATTTATAGAGATGCATTAGAGTTATGTAAATTTCATAATTTTCCTGAAATTATATAAACAGGTTAGTTAAGAGCCTGCCTGCTGTACTAATGGTTTATTGTATTAGCTTTCAACTTTGCATAGGTTGGTAACTAACATGTAAACCTTAACCTTTGTTGGACAATGTGAGACTGTATAGGCCAAGCTATCATCGCTTACACGAAATAATTAATATGTCGCTCTTGAAAGGGTGTAGTACATGAAGTATGCAGGTTACAACAATACAATATATCATGTAAGTAGTTAACCGTTGTTGTTGGGAAAGTGTTGTTGTATTGTGTGTTGTAAAGAGACATGAAATAAATACACAACATAAGCAGCAGGAGTTAGGGCTCACGCATTGATACAGGAAAGACTCTGCTTGACATATTTATACACAAGCAGAACTCTTTGCTAACAGACATAATAAACTACCTAACAAGGAAGACCAAAGCTGAATTAATCTTTGCACATTAATTCCGCCTACACTCCTCTACTAGTAAACTAAGGCAAGGATTGCTATTTCAGATACAACACGAACGACTGAATATTAACCAGTTGTTGTAGGGCTGTGTGATAGATGTACCCAAATGGAGCCACTGCTATACTTGCGAATCATCGTCCATTCCATTATTCCAATTCTATCTACTTTCGGCACTCTCTGTCTCTCTGTGCGTAATACTCCTAGCATAATAATTGTTCCTCCTATATATACTACAATCTTGTATACACGCTGGTATTAGAATTATATTTAGTCTGTAGAGATTTCAACCCAATCCACTGTTTTATCCAAGTGCTTTGCAACTTCCTCCCTGTGGCATCTCTCTCTCTCTCTCATCCCTACATTTCATTCATTTCATTTAGCTCAACTTGCTATATTCTCCACTTTGCTTACTTGCAGCAGTGAAGTGAGTTAGATAAACTACTTAGAATATTATAGATGTATTATGCATGTACATAGGTTGAAATGTATTTTTAGAGGCATTAATATAATTTCATACAAGTAGGAATAATGCTTCTACAGGCACAAGTAGTAGTAAGCTCAAAATCGCTGTTTCCTCTCTCCCCTGTTTTGTTTTATTACCAAATTGAGCTTACTACTGCATGAATGCGTGTAGCTTAGCTTGAGCAGTCTTGACTTGACTGCACTTGCATTATTGGCCCACCATTCCTCAGCACGTCTTAATAGCGCTCCATCTAAGAAGCTTCCCCTACCCTAGGTCAAATTCTAAATGGGAAAATAAGTAACAGTACCAATACATTTACAACGAAAAGTAGAAGGAATAAAAAAACCTGAAAATTTTAACTGAAATATTACAAAACTTGGATTGAAAAAATAAAAGTATGAAAAATATATTTTACATGAATATACAAAATACAAATAGGTAAATTCTAAATTGAGAAGGAAACGTGGACATCCTCTTCAAGAGGTTGCTGTAAAAGTTAGTATTTAAGTACGCTGGGCCGCTGGGCTATATGATGTCTCCAATCGAATTCAACATAATTCATAACACAGCAAAGCTAAGCTGCTTTTCGTATGAAAGGAAAACATTCTATTGTGCTTATTAACTCTACATTTGTGTACAAACGACATTACTGGATTGTGCGAGCATGTTTTGTGAATGTCCAATTGGAATGAAAAGTGAGGAAATGTGATCGAAAACTTGGTTTTCCTAATATTTGTATGTGTGACAAAGGCGGATAGAGTGAACGACGAAGCTTTTTACCGATGTACAGACTTTTTAACTTTGAAAGGATCGAAGGAAAGTTGAGAAGTGAAATTGAACAAAGTTGAAGCTGTTGGTTAGCTTTTGGGGGTTTGCGATACATACGGTAGGAGAAATACTATAGGGGTAGAATACTACATTAAGCATACATAAGTTATATTACCTAGATATATATAGGAGTGTTAGTACACAGTTAAGTTCATCATTCATGCAAGAAAGCCTGGAGACGGACGAGCTGCTCATGTCCCCAGAGACAGAAGGAAAACCTCTCGTGATTTCATTTCCAGAAGGGGACTTAATGTTCCATTCGCATAGCAGTAAGAAAAGCAAGACATACATAATACTTTCTCTAAGATTCTGATACCTTGCTTTGCTATACAGTTTACAGTTGAAGCACGTGCACAGAGTGCTGTTGTGGACTGATCTGTACAGTAAATTGTTTATTTGCGCAAGCAAAATATTTCTTGGAAACGTTCTCTCAGTTATAATATTACAAAAAGAACTCTCCATTCTAATAAAGAAAGATATTATTAGTGTTATTTTCGCAGATTAAATGTTATTAGTTTTTATGTGACAGATATGACACTGTAAATGATGACTGCCAAAATTACTACCGTCTATAGGTACTATATCTACTTGCTGTTTTGTAATCAAATAAAATTACATTTTGCACGCAGTTTCCTTATATAAGACTTGAATTGTGACGGTGGCACGTTGTATTCGAATACATCAAACCTTAATTAAGGATGATACTAATGATAACGAAGGAAGAACCCAGTAGGTATAAAGTATATAGGACAACACAAAGGATTCGTGTGATGAGCGAAAGCTGCATTAGTTGCAAGAGTTGATACGACGAAAAATCTAGGATAGTCCAATCCAAACAGGAAACCTGACGTAGCCCCAAGGGTAAGAGCACAGCTTTCGCTTTCGTGCTTTTCTTGAGTCAAAAGCAGCATATCGCGTACAACAAAGTTATTTGCTCGATAGAGTACCACACGGCAACGCTTATAGGTAGCTACTAGGCTCTCATTGCTCAGAACTATACTCAGAACTAGTAAACTAAAAGATTGTGTGATCTGTTATGTACTAAATAGGCTCTAGGTTATAAGTTAGTCCACAGAGAGTTACGTTGCTATAAACTAAGGAAAGAAGAGACACGAACAAAGGAAAAGAAACAGCTGAACTACTGTGGCAATGTCTCCGTTTAATTCCTGATGACAAGAAAGGGCCGTGGTAAAACAAACTGTTGACATCAAGTGTCTAGTCTTGTCTCTTGCCTTGTCATTTCCATTCCTTGTTTTATTTCTTTCCCAGGATCTATATATAATATAATCCGTGAACAGCATTCTCTCGCATTTTCTCTTAAATCGATATTTTGAATCGCTAAAAGTTCTGCTCTTATCATTATTTGCTGATTTCTGTATAATTCTCTTGTCTAAAAAGCTCCTCTGCAATATTCCATTCTACAAATCTTCCCCAGACTTACTGTAATATTAAATGCCCAGTATTTGTTTTGTTGTATCATGGTATATAACAGTTCAAGTAGAAGTATCTTCAGATACGTACTAAACTCTTTAGGAATGCTACCACAGTGGTATAAGTCGAAAATAGTTGCAATTCGTATGATATGAACAGTAGAAAAGCTATGTAACTCTTTCTCTCTCAGGAATATCATGAACAGGACTATGGAGAATTGTATTCCAAATAAAAGCAATTGATATCGGTCGAAAGAACAAAATGTATAGGAGAGAAATGCTGCATGGTGAGGTAAATCCAAGTTTATAAATACAGATAGTGCATACTGATGGCAGTACATTATAATAAAGTTCAGTTAAGTGTAAGCGAGTGAAAGTTGTTCTAGAAGGAGAAGGCGATAAGTAGATGAAGCCATGAAGACTTAAGTTAGCTAAACTGAACTTTAGTAAACTCAACTGACAAAGTTTTCTAGAAACAAAATAAGTACAAACATGGACTTGTTGTGAATGAACATGGAGGCTCGGGATAGACTAGAGACAACAGACAAGCAAAGAAGAATATTTGTATTGATGGGAAGTGGAGTGAAGAGCTCACGTGGCCACATAGTGGAAAAGCATCAGGGGAAAAGCAAATTCTAAGGTGGTAGTTAAGTTCACTTTAGCTGAGTTTACATGAACTCTGTTCAGTCGAATTGTCTAGTCGAATCAGTTTCCTTTATTAATGCAACGTAGACAAATGTGCCGATATTTACTGTTGGGCTACTGCGAATCTAAAAGTGTTGCAAGAAGAGAAGAAGGGTACGAGCAGAACATACCTGTTTTTGCTACATTCTCTGTTTACATGCATTAGTTTATGGAAGAAGAACAGAAGTGTAGACTTTATAATATTTACACACTGTTACATCACATCACAGGGATAAATGAGAAAGCACAGTAGAAGGGAGTAATGTACACACATAATAAAATAGAAAGCATGCAAGAGTTTTGCTTCTGGCTGGTTGAAAGCGTTGTTGAGGGCAGCTTGAGTGAAACAAAGTGAAAGCTCCGCATCACAAGGGAAATGAAAGCGGTGATGAGAATCGCTCTGTAATTAAAAGCATTCATCTTGAATGACGCCTCGATTTGTGTTCCGGACATTTCTTAGAATATTATTACAGGGTGAATCTATTTGCACCCAAAGTGTCACTCCAGTAATTTGCTAAATCATTTTTGCAACAAACAGCTCTTCTTTCATTCACAACATGCAACCATTGCATTCTTCCTTTACAATATTACAACAACAATTCAAGAAGAAAGCAACAAAATGACAGATAACCTGTAAATTGTTGTAACATTATAAATAAACTCTTACATATTTTTATGGGAAGGTACACAATTTAAGAACAAAAATGAATAAGAGGAAAAGGTGAAGTTACAATCAACCGAAATATTCCAGCTAACAGTAAATGTAGCAGTGTCAGTGTCATCGGTTTTAACTTTGCAACAACAGCTATTCTTCTTTTATTCACAACCATCATCATTCTTACAATAATTATGCAACAAAAAGACCTGCAAATTGTAGTTATTATTATAAATAAACTCTTACAGATTTTTATGGTGCACAATTTAAGAGCATTTATAACTAAAATGACGAATGAAGGGGAAAAGTTGAAGTTGCAATTAACTACTGAAATATTCCAGTAAACGTGGCAGTGCCATCGGTTTTAAAGATCAAATTGAAGTGAGTTAATTCAACTGCTAAGTCAAAGTAATAATTATAGCATGCAATACATTGTATGGATAATTGCTCTTAAAAGCTTGTAGTATAAAATATGTTTGTGTGAACAGTGTAAGCTGAGAATTTCAAGCTATAGTAGTGATAATAATGTTGTAGAGTTGTGGTGGTGGTGGTGGTGGTGGTGCGTGCATGATGTTGTAATTATTATATTTTATTTGTTTTTGTTTCACAATTAAGTTTACATTTACACGTACAGAGTAGGTAGGTACAGAAGGTGATATTTCAGCCTTGAGGGTGTGAAAGTAAAACGCGTTCATTTTACGTGGTTGTATGTTTAAATCATTGTGTATCAAAGAACATAAATCACGAGTGCGTGCTTAACCAACGGGATTGTTATTAGTATTCCAACCTAACTTCCAACCACAGTTCTTGGACTTTCTCAAAGTTGTATGTTATAATTGTATCTAGCAAAGCCACAAAGACCGAATAAATTGTACACATTCTGTAATTAAAGGACCGCAAGTATTATCAGCACCCAAATCATTAATTCTTGAACTCATGGATGCCAAAGGGTAACCACAGACGGACTTGTTCTATGTTCTTCATATTACAGCAAGAAACTTACACACGTTTTAATGTAATGTTGTCAGGTAAACTTACGCTTCCAGTTTATACCTTTAAGAACTTCAGAGTCCTTACTTCTAATGCTGGAATCATGGATGCGTCAAACGTGCGGAGTAATTTATTTAGAATAAGAGCTTTAAACACTTTTCCTTTTCTTGGTAATAACTCTTCCAATTTCTCTTCCACTACAGAAATCACATCTTACCATACTTTCTATAAAGTACTTCTTACTTTCCTCCTGCTTTGGAAAACTCTCTCTCTCTCTTTTCTGTAAATCTCCAAATGAAAGAACCCAAGTTTGCACCTAAAGCAAGCCAATAACTCTCACGAGTGTTCTGAGTGTGTCTAAAGAAAATATCAACTAAAAAAGTGAAGACAAGATATTCCAGCCAAGGGTATGTAAAGGAAGAGTGATAGTCGTTCTAGTTATTTCAAAGCAAGTTAGTGCATCACACTGGTAGTAGTGAACTAATGGCTCAAAATCATCCATACATACTTACGTAGTAGTGAGATAATACTATTCACTAGAAACTACTACGAGCAGCAGCAGCATGAAAAGTTTATGGATAGACAACACCAAGATGTTGTTGGCTTAAGCACATGTGTCAGACGGTCGTTCGCTTGGTCGGTTGGAAGCGGCAGCCGTTGTGCCGAAAGAGATTAAAAACCCATTTGGACCAAACGGACCAACTAAATGAAACTATAGCCTCTCAGCTTACTTTCTTAGCTTAGTCTTATTACTTACTTAAGTTTAGTTTAGAAAATGTGTATGCTAGTGACGTTACATGCAACATACAGTACATGCACACTTCACAAGATACAGTTCACTTCGATGGAGAAAATCGCTAGTAAAAGCATCATTCCCCTAATCCTCACCAACCAGCAAATCTAATATGAACAAAAACTGAATTCCAAATAAAGATTCGCAACTTCTAAGTGTGTTGGATCGTATTATAGTTGGTTAAAAATAAATACCATCTAAACTTACAAAGAAAAGGATTTACGCCCACCATATAATCAAACCCGTGATTAATGAATTAGTTGAAGAAAGTAGACGCGTGTGAATTGATGAACAATCTGTGAATTTTTAAGCATATACAAAACTCAACTTCGGAAATAAATAAAAGCATAGGAAGGTATGCAGAGGGAACTTTTCTTTGTAAATATTTAATTCTAGGCTAAGTCGTATCGAGTGATTGTCAAGTGATTACTATGTAGAGAGAAATATGATAGTGGTAGTTAGTTGGAGATGTAATTGTTATTGGGGTTTAAGGCTTTGTGTGTTTTCTGCTAAACTTTCACTTCCGTCTCTTTCACAAATAATACATTCAATTAAGGATGGTATTATGAAGCAACCATATGGTTTTTCTTGTGGTCTAACCCACACACAGACAGCTTCTCATTCACACATAGCAACTCCTCTCTTTGTAGCCACCATGCACACATAGTACACTTGGCATAAGTTCCACTCACAACTTCTCCAGCTGCTCACTTAAGTATGTACAAACAAACAAGCTGTCGGACTGCCTTCCACTAATACTACATGTACATATATCTTGTTTTGTTTTGATAGAACAGACGTACAGCTAATTTCTAACTCACATAAAGTCCCAAAGTTTGACTCGCACACTGCGAGTACCTCCAGTGTGATCACAGTACTTGCATCTCATATACATTCGTGATTAACAGCTATGTGGTAGTAATGATGAACACTTTATGTCACGTCACGATATGAATGGCTCGTTGAAAGTGCAATGTGGGCGTTTGCTTGCGAATATATATCGTCGACCGGAAGTAATAACAGACCTGCACAAACAGATATGCTTAAGTAGTGCACCATATTAGCCGACACACCATAACAAAGCTTGTCTAAAAGATTTTAAGTGCTTCTGAATACTTGAATACGTCGTTTATTATACGAAATTATGGGCAATTGTTAGCAGATGTGTGGTACATTGACGTGACTTGGCTGACAAAAGTTATGATGAATGTGAAAGACAGGGCTACACGCTTTCTGCTTTCGAATATTATTATACCAATTCCAATAGTGCTTAATAACCAGCTGTTGGTGTCATAACGTATAATGGCAGCCTGCAACACGAATATGGATCGACGTGTTGAAATCTTATACTATACTTTGTACGTGTATGCATAGCTTTAATTTCCTCTTTCTTTCTATAATCATAATAAATAACGTGCACCCAACTAACTATATTCATTACGAAATGAATATTTAGATATGTCTGAAAGTGTAAGATTCTTATAATATCGTATGAGGAAGACTTATAAAGATATGGTTTTGGTACATGTAAAGATATTATGGGATATGTGGGTATTTTAGTCGTGTATTTAATTGGATGAGCCTGTGCTAGTTAATTACAGGCCAAGATGATTATAGTGGCTTAGTCTCTCGCATCGTTTCATTAGTTTTCATGATTTGATTCGAGAAATAATGAAACGGTCTCCTTTTAATGACTCCCGCTAATTCTGATAACCGGAAAACTCTTTTTGGGCCACTAGGGTTACACAAAAGTACAGTTTGATATTGTAGATACATATCTTAAGGAGATAGAAGTACTTTTACACAGGCTACTAGACTTGTGCATTGTAGAAAAATATTACAAGTCTAGGTATGCACTATGCACGTGCTATAAGGACACATCACACAGAATGTATTATAATGGAGGTAGGTGCACAGTGCAGATATAAAGAGTCGTTAAAGTTTACAATGCAATACTTAGAGAACATAACGATACAATGTTCCTTGTTAAGGTTGAGTGATAAACTAGAAGTCGTCTTCTTCTTTCTATGGTTTTGGCATTCATCTCGGTTTTTGGTTGTGTAGGTTGGTTCATGGTTGTCTTTTGCTTCTATATATGTCTGGTCTGGTCTCAGTTAGTGGTGTACCAACACCCCTTTAACACGCTTTCTTTTCGACAGAGTATTCGGTTTACTTTTGGTTAGCCAATATTGTGACTGGAATACAGTGCAGGATAAAATATTTCACTGTGAGAGGAAACAGAGGAGAATAACACATCCAAATGCTCAGATATATCTATTTACTAGTTACTTATTGTTCGTTTAGTGCTTTACACAAGTGAACACTATTGAGTTGGGATTTCACATACTTTCAACTACTTTCCCATTCCATTATATATGTACAGAAGCTGTGGTGCTGTTTCTTTGCACACTCTTTGAGCAGATAGCGTGGAAAAACATGACGCTATAGAAAATAGCCGAGCTGGGGCAAAATATTGGATTTGGCTTGAGAATGTTGGTTGTGCATGTACAGTTGTGTGGTAGTGTGACTCGGTTGTAGTTGTAGCAGTAGGAGCTGTATATGTTGTGTTCTCGTGAATTAATGTATTGTATTGCGTTGTGTTGTATTGTATCATGCCATTCCATTCCTCTTTCTTGGATATATTTTCAATGTGTGTGCTCAGATCTGTTTGGTTCGGCCGGTTCGAATTCCCGGCTGTTTTACTAATTTATAATCTCATTGCGGATGTTAAAGCTTTGCTCTAACAAAGCCTAATGTGCTCCAATTCTCCTTTACTACTGTTTCTTCTATTCTTGCCATCCCATAGCCATCCATCCCATTCCTTCCCTTCAATGTTCTTTTATTCTCTTTGGTTTCATCCAACTTGCTCCTTTTTGTCTTTTCAGAAATGCTGCACTTGTACGATATACTTCTTGTTATAGTCACGTTGTAACATACTCTGTAAGCAAAGGAGATACTTTTCTCCTACAATGGCATGGTTTGTCTCTCTGCTTGACTGGTTGGCAGGAAACATTGACTTTAGCAATTATTGGATGTATCTGAAGTAATTGTAATGGTATTCTTAGCTCATGGGTGCAAAAAAGGTAGTCTCGAAACGTGTTTCGATTTCTAAGCCAATTAAATTAAGGAGCCGGGATCGAAGAGGGATTTCCTCTTTTGACAGTAACTGCTACCATTTTACTCACAAAGGATCTCAGACTCAAGCGACATAAGAGAACAATGAATTGATTTTCATGATTCTTCTTGAGACTAAACTTTACTTACGCTTATTTAAGTACACAAGTACTAATACAATCCCTAAGTATACTTGCACTTAAAGTAATAATGGGTAACAACAAAATTCTATTTACCAGTTTCCACTAGCGAAATGCGTATATTTTGTCTGTGGTTTATTGTTTTAATTAACTAGAAGGCAGTTTCACTTACAGCTCACGTCCAGCTACGTATTTAATATTTACCAAATGTGCTGAAAAGTTTCTCGAGCGGTACAGATGGAAGAAATATTGACAAAGATCTCCAACCAACTGACATGCACACGGTTGGCTGAAGTTTTCACATCAGCCCTTGTTGTATGTAAGCTAAGGAAAACAGAAATTCCCAGGATTCATGAGAGAGGAGATTGACTCCCCTCAAATGTCAGTTGGGTTTTTGGTTTTCCTCCCGAGAAAGTACGACAGACTATTTTGCAGCACAAGAAAGATAAATCCTCAAGGAGAAGTCTTTTAGAGTAAGCATCAAACCTTAACATGCAGTTAAACTTTGAGTTTAGTTTAGTTTTCATTGGGGAGTAAGTATAAGTAGAATAGGGGAACTACACAATCTATCCTTATCCCAGACTACGAAACAGGAAAAGAAAATGTGGCGAATGAAATGAATGTAGGTAAAAATGGGATTCTGCGTTTGAAATGATAAATGGACGGAGGTAATTCCACATGCACCAGCTGCACAACGAAAACCCATAGGATGAAGACTTTTCTGTCCTCTCATGGTGAGATTTGTTATGTATACGACTACTACAGATAGTACCTCCAAGTGTACTTACTATATAGGTACGGACATTCCAAGCTACTTGCAGAATGTAGTAGTAGTCTTCAAGAAACTGAAGAGAGCCGGTTGAAAACAAAAGGTAAATATAGTAGAGAGCTGTAGACTCCACACTTGGTAGATTTAGTTGTTCGTATGATACAACGTGTTTCTTTTTTTAACATTATTTTCAGTACGAATGGTCGATCCTAAAGAATTTCCACAATTCTTTTATTTTTCTCCTTCAGTTGATGCTTCAATTCTTTTCAATTCGGTAGTAGTGCAAAGAAAGACTTTCTTAGTAAAGAATTGAAGAGAGAGAGAGATTTAGCATCACCATGCCGGTACAAGGTACAGCTGTAGTTGTACTAGAATTGAACAGAGAGTGAGAGAAGTGTCTGAGCGAGCTGAAGTAAAAGGAACTCTTTTCGAGCAAAAACTCTCCATCTGCTGATGTTCCATTCAGAGTTAAGTTGTTCTTGCATAAAGCATCCCTTCTCTTCCTTTCTCGCACGCATAAAATAACATAAGATAACATAACAAAGTGGAATCACTGCTGAGGTTGAAGTACTGCATTGCAATTGCCGTCGGTTTGACTTGACTCAGCATACAACACACATACACTTCCACTACTATAGTGTCTGTAGTAAGCTATCGTAGCAGTAGGCCCAAATCCAGAACGAAAGCTGCTAGGACTTTATAGGAATACGCTTTTATACGAATAACTGTTGTATGCGTTGCAGAACTTTCGCATTCTTATAACTACTGTAGTGAAATAAGAAGTAAAAGCGGAGCAAGTTGCCGGGAACTGTGGAGTGGTAGTATCTGTAGAAAAGTAAAAGAATAAGACGAGACGAATAATGCAGGCAGACGCAGACATAGACGCATACACAACACATACGACACATACACAATATAAATGCCTGTTTGCATGCATTGCATGCATGCATGCTCCTTTACTCTCCATCCAAGCGAAAGACAAACATTCCTACTCAAACTCTCAACTTTAGCAATATTGCCAATTTTTAATGTTGTTTATGCCCGTTTGGCCCATTATTTCCAATTCAGACAGTGCGGAACTCCTCTGGCTGTTTCAAGTGGAAAAGGAAAACATGCGGGTGAGGAAGGGAAGTCATAAATATCTATGGCTCCCTTTCTTTCTTACTGTAGTAAGAAATACGTAACGACACTTAGCGTTATGCAACACAGCGGCATGTAATGTACATGTACGCAACACAGTCAACAACCAAAGTGGAAATGAAACTATGAGAAAGTGTTGGATGCGGGATGGGGGTGTAGGCATCAAGTCTTCAGTGGGAGTGTTCGACTATAAACTTTGATAGTAACAGTAGGAGAGTAGGTGTACCGTAATTGTACTCTACTATTATTATCTAAACTTCCAACCCTGGTTCTCTTGCGTGTATTCGATTCTACATACATAGTAGTCCTGGCTGTTGTTGTTGCTTTTTCGGAGGAGAATGCTCTGTCTCTCTCTTTGTATATCTATAAACTGTACAATAACTGTAGCTGCACCCATTATATAAGTATATGCAGTTTATTATGCTTTGCGTACCATCACTGTATCCTTCTGCTGCATATATAATGTTAATGTGAAAACTTGTGTAAACAAACCATTGCGAATCTAATTAGTCTAGTTACATTGGTTACCACAATGAGCGGTGCAGACAAATTGAAAACAAAAGGAAGTCGAGGAGTCCTCCCAAGTTGTGTAGAGTGATATGAAGAATTGTGTGTGTTGCATGGTGCTTATATACGTAAATTGAATTCTTCTCTGGGATGCTCACTGTGAATTCGTTGTCAAAGGAAGGAGTTCTTTATTTGACATTATAATTTCTGCGGAATGCTAAATAGAATGAATAGTTCATGGGATAAAGATGTATGAAAGTTCTGTCACGAAGGTCTGCTCGATTCTCTTACAAGTTCATTTGAGTCACATTTCATGACTAGAAAGCGAGTTGGGCCACAGCTTCTCCATGTGTAGTGGTTGTAGTCCTACATACTGTGTACAGTTAGTTAGCGTGTTATTCCTGAGACTTAGTACGTATAGTATGTATCGTAGAAAAGGAAAGTTTCCGAGTCGTGTCAGAGAATCCATAAGTAGGGTCTAGAGATGCATAGTATCTATGTGTGTGTCTGTTCAAATATTCTATGCGTAAAAACTCTTTGTACGCATACAGATTGGGATGTATGGAGAAACTGTGACGAAAATACAAGCGAAAGAACAGATATCAATTTTTGTAACGTGTTGTCGTTCTATATGTGTGGTATACTTAATCTCGTAAAACTTTAGCAACTAACCAATGGATAGGATATAATATGAGAAAAAGTGTAGGTATGCTTAATAGAACGACGACGACGGCGGAACAGAGAAAAAGAAATGTAACTGTCTGCGGAGATACTAGATGCTCTTATGAACACTCATGTCGTGTTATTTATTTGTAGAATGAACTCGTTGAAAAAAGTCACTAGACAAAGGCCGTTCACTGAGTCACGATCTCATGACTTGCACTGCACCAACTGTGATATTTGACTAGAGTTGACTTTGGCATTCTCTCTAACTGTTACTAACTACATCAAAATCCTCCTTCTAACAGTCAACTAATATTGAAACGTATATGGATACACAATCTATAGCTGTTATATTAGTGTCCCTCGAGTCAATGTTGGCAGACGGAAAGTGGAGTCATTTAGAAGAACAAATCAATTGACAAATCGGTTTTGCATTAGCCACCCTTCAGACACTTTCACTTGACTTGAGTTTCTGCGGTTTTCTTCTGTTATCTACGCTGAGTAATGCTTACGTATAAAGTAACTAAGCACACAGGCAGAGACACAGGCATTTCCCCATACTTATATATAACACGAGATTACATGTATGTCAGCCCTATATGATTTTTAGGTGTAAATATATCTATATAAACACTTCTTCTCTAATACATGCCGCACTCTCACCCGCTTATATAAATATATGTCTTAACTCGCAGTCACACTAAAGCTCTTTCACTCCCCGTCTTGTGTACTTTTGGAAAGAGTATTCGTTCTTGGACATTTTTCTTATTCCAATTTCTCCTGTCGTCTTTTCTTTGCCATGGCACGCCATTCTATGACACGCCACTACTGCACTAGGAATTTCTTGTCAGCCTAGCATTTACTTTTAACTAACACAAGTGCTGGGCTTATATAATACAATACAACACTACGCACAGCCCTTGTATAGTAAATACTCAATATTCTACTTTCTTTTTATTCTACCACCACTTCTGCTTCTCTTTGAGCTATAGAACTACAAAAACGTAAGTAGGTAGTAGGTACGTAGTATTTACACTAACTTGATTTTGCTGTGTTGTACTACACACAGTGTGTGTATGATGTATATATTGTTGTGCATCGTGTGTGTGTGCGGGAAGTGTATTCCTTAGGGATAAAAGTGTCTACACATATATCAACGTATAAAATACTACTTTCGCTTCGTATAATGAAGGTATGAATGCATCTCCGTCGTTGTATTGTAGAAGTATAGATGAATGTATATCGCACTTAAGAGTTGTGTAAGGAATAGTTTCCTTCTTGAATAGCAGTATATCGGTTATTTTCTAAATATTAGCTGAAAAACCATCTCGGATATAGGTCTGCTGCCACTTCTTCACTTTTATGGGTTTCCGCAATTTTTTCTTGGCTTTTCCCATACATTTTATCTGAGCTGTGTGGACTCCCGTCTCTCACTAGCCTACCCTACAAAGTAACTGTGTTATGTGTGTGTACTATACTAAAGCGCGGCTGTCATTCTCTTTTACGTCTGGCAAGCTATATCCTACTAGCAGCTCACAACTTCTATATGTATACATTTGAGACGCGATGTATGTATTGTATGTCTTTTCTGGAAGATCCAATACATACTCAAAGTAGAGATAGAGACAGTCGGGAAAGAGAAAGCGGCTGTTTCTAAGCTCACTGTTTTGTATGCGGAGGTATCTTCCAGCTGACGGAATGAAGATGTCAGCGACTATGAGTACACTAAATTACACTATTCTATCGTATCTGTGTGCATGTGAAAGTATTCTTATGGATGTCTTTTTCGATAGCGCATACATACACAATAGGCGTAGCTAAATTGGACCAAGAAAATGCAGTGGCAGTTTTAGTGGTGTGCCAGAGCGAGGATTGCGTAAAAGTACCTCCGTGGGAAGTATGTCTCAAAAATGTTTTGTTCTACTTATAACGACATTTTGATATGTCATTTTTAGGTCTTTTGTTTTCTGTAGAGTGCGGCCTTGCGTGTAGATTCCCCCTCCTTGTTTTTATTATTTATTCGGTATTTTATAGCTGGCTTATATATCCCTTGATATCAGCCACTTGGGGCCTTCCTCCAGTTAATAATGTTTCTTGCTGTATGTGTAATATCTATCGATTGTATAATATCTATGTTGAGTTGTTCAATTGTGTTCTTCCTATTGCGGATTGCGGCCATCTGTATTCAATGAGACATAGGGAAAGGGAAGTGCAGTGTTTTTTACGAGACAGGTATCTTTTCCGTTTCTTTGTTTAGGAAAATATTATGCGATTTTTGTTACACTTACTATGTTATGGTTTCTCTTTGTGTGTGAATGTAGGTTTCTAGGCTTATTCGTGAGAGAAGACGTTCGTCTCATTCTTTAATCTGCACGTATTATCAATATAGATATTTCCATCGGGAGCACTCTTCCAAAACATAATGTATTCATCTTTCATTACGGTCTATAATATCTGAATAAACTTTCACGAACTTTCACTGTTATTTTAGTACTGCTAGAAGATACTAGAAAAGAGGATAAAAGAAACCTTTACTTTCTTTTCACAACCTTGGTTCGGCCAGTGCAAAATATATTTTTCTAAACAATAATGAATATTTCCTGCACTTTGTGTATAAACTTTTTTATGCTAGGACAATTTTGTTTGTGAAAGATCGACGAGTTGCTTCCATCTCATCGGTCTCTCCAAAAGAAGAATCACCATCGATCGTAGAATTCTATTCTACGGAGGAGGCAACAACACGTAGGACATAACATATATATTCCTCTACTTTCTCACCATCCATCCCCTTTTACTTTTATAGTGAAAGATTGAAAGGATCGAATCAACAAAGATGCCTCTATAGTACTTCACACTCTTCCAGCACTCCTCTACGTACCACACAGCATTCTTTTTACCCAGACATTTATAAGTAAGTGTATGTATATACAGACACACGTGCAAGATGCATATTCAATGTAATATAGTAGTTGTTGTAGTTCCAGCTTCGTCTCTCAGAAGACCACCGTTGAACAGAACAGTAAAAATTCAAGCATCTCCACTTTCTTTCTAAACTAGAAAAGCGACATAAACATGCACTCAGTGTAAAATAGTAACTCTACTGAACTGTAAATTGTATATGTGTAGTAGTAACTATTGGTATTGACAAAATCCAATATCAACGGAATAGCTACGAGCTATACGTACCTACCAGTAGTAGGTGTGCCATTCCCAATGTATTACTACGTAAAATATATATAAGTGCGTAGTATATATGCTCCTGTAATATTAAAGCATTGTAGTAAACCTAACAATGGGTGAATTCTCTATTAGAATATAAACATCCTACCGTATACTTATACTAGTATTGGTATAAGATCCTTGTGAGAGACTGACAAACAGATCACTTCAACTCACACTCAATTTCCACTGCTGCTATCCTTCTGCCTTTGTGTTGCATTTAGCTATTACTCAGAAAGTAGCGTAAGTATGGAAGGAGAAGAAGACAGTCTCGTTGTTCTTTACTAGACCACACTTACAGATAAATTCATGATTTCCTCCTCCCGTGGATTTGTCGGTTAAGGTAGTAGTAGTTCCATATCTGCATTTATTTATGCGTGACACTGGAAGTGTGTACAAGTACTACATTGCTTTAGAGCAAGCGACGCAATAAGTAAACAGCATAAGAATTCAATGACGTGAAATGCACTTGGGCACACTTTACCTAAATATACGTATGTTGGAGCTTTAGTTCACTACCCCGTTGAATGTGCGAGTGTGTGTTGTTGTGTGTACAAGTAGTAAAGTCAAAGAAATTCTGTTACCGCCGATCTTCTTTAGCACTAGGGTGATAAACAACAAAATGGTAGGTTTTTGCTATGCTTTGCATTGCTCTCTATATACTTACCTCTAGAGGAGTATGTATACTCCTTGCGTAGCACACAGCATACCGAAATAGTCAACTCAAGTTTAGTTGCTCAGGAAGAAATGTTGGTTTGGTTAGTGTGCATGTAGTAGACAAGTACAAGGCTTGTACGATTTTCAAATACCATCAAAAGAAAAATACATGCACTTACACACAAAGAAAATTGGCGTAGCCGACATTACTGGCAATACAAGTTCCTGTACAGCCCCAATAGCTTTTTCTGTCTGCTTTCTTCTACAACATACACAGTGGTGGTGCGACAGTAAATTCATTCAGTAGGCACTATACATGTTCATGTTATGTAACTCACATCCCCACTTCGTAACTTATTTCAAGACAGATTTTATTGTATACGAGATACTGCTAAAGTAAATAGACCTGGCTCCCGTTTCACAGTCTAACTTGTTAATATCAACTGGTGAGCTTTGCAAGCACCTCTATATACACAGAGCTCTACTGTGTCATACATTAGTACCAAATAAATTTACAGTTGCCATACAGGATACATGTCGTCCCTCACAAAGTACATACACAATCCTTGTAAAGATCCATTTTTAAAATAGCGGTGAACACACGTCTTCACAACAGTAAGAGGAGTAGGTAGGTTGTGAGTAAATACTACATCGTACATAAAACTCAATTTTTCTTGGCCGAGAATTGCTTGCCATGAGTAAACGCGTAACATTCGTAATTCGTACTAAGGTATTCTGGTATTTATACCGGTTTAAATGTGATGTATTGCATTAAGTCAAATGCAGTTGAGAATATTTTCTTCGCAGTCTACCTCGAAAAATGAATTTTGCAACTTTTATTGTTTTTCATGATGGAAATGCGAGTTGACTCACAATAGTTTTCAGTCCATGCCATATGATGCAAAAATAGTCGCATGACGCATGGTGTAGTATATCTGTGTTTTATTTACAATCACAAGCAGACTACTCTGGTGCTACTAAAACCAAGGTTTAGTATAAGGATGTACTTTTGCAGGGTTTGTGTGTAAGAGAGGAAATTTGAGTACTAATACTAATGCTGCCTAACTAGAAAATGTGCTCCCATAAAACTAAGTTTTCATCCGTAACAAAGTTCGTAGCAAGTTTGGAGTTTACACATGAATTCACAATGTGTTATTACTCGTGTAGCTGTACTCTTGTCGTTAGTTCACTTAGGTGCTTCAATTTAGACAAGGCCAAACCATTTCAAGTCAAAGTAAGCTAGGGAATGTGTGTGTAGTGGAATGGAATCGGTTTAAATGAAAGAGTCGAAAACATTCTGACTACGACTTTACACTTATTACTCCCATCCCATACAACACCAGAACACTGCTCCATGAAAAGGATTTTCAACAAGGATTTAGTGTAAACAGGACTGGGGATTCTAATGTTATTTGTGCAGTCAGTATAAACGCATCACTTAATACAGAAATTGTGCTTTTACTGGGATGGCCATAGTTTAGAGAAAAGTATTTCATACTCTACATTAGTTTAATTTGTTTATCTTTCAAATCGAAAGTGGTTCAGTGGTTCCAAAAGTTCATTTTACTTTTACTACCACTACTACAACAACAACCACCACTAGACTACTAGCACACTTTGTACCGTACTTTAATCACTACCAGTACATGAGAATTTATTATGAACATTACAACTCAAATATAATAATACTGATACAAATAGATTTACCATGCCATAATACAATACCTTAGTCAGATAATATGTACATATTATCTGACCCTTCACTTTTAACCCGATAATGAACCACATGTACTATTGACTCCATCAATATGATGATGCAGTGAAGCACTTATTAGACTTAATCAAGGTAATTAGTAATTAGCAGCTCTCGAAGGCTTTATGGAAATGAAATGAAATTACTATTCAAAATAGCCGTCAAGGGATTAGATGCACGCAGTTTGGATTCTAATTAAGTTTATCGTGGAAGTATAAAGCGTACGTAGAGGTTCCCTTTCACAAATACACATCGGTAGTCACAGCAGTGACTTAAAAACTATTCGATGTCAAGTAAAGTACGAATCTACGGGATAAATAAAATGGATCACCACATTTATTTCTGGAAAACATACGCTTTCCTACACTCCTACACAACATTTACCTTCTCCACGCCAGTATTTATCGCTGTTCATTAATCATGCACTTCAGTTTTGCAGTTTGTTGATATTTTTTACGAGAGCCAACTGAATCTCCTGTTTATGGAATAAGTTTGCCTGATGTGAGTAAAGATAGTTTAGTTACTTAGCTGGAGGCTAGACGGAACGTGCTAGGCGACCAACTTGGTGCGGCTATAAAGAAAGAAATAACAACATTACCTATTATTATGAATGCGATGCATCTCCTCGTTAAGGAATGGCTCAGTGACTCCATGGTAGTCTCTCTCTCTCTCTATGTTCAACTATCCAATTCAAAATGCGTATCGTTCACACAGACAGATTCTCGAGAACGATTTCTACTTAAGTTTAACTAGCTCGAGCTACTTACTTCTATTACAACATCGAGCACTGTGCTAACTGTAAGAATACTTACATAGTGTTAGAAAGTAAAGGGAGAGTAGATAGGTAAAGTAATAAAACAAGCCCAGGTTGTTTTTACAATTTGAATATTTCACAGCTTGATTTATACTTTGCAATCTCCCTGTCAAAAGAAAGCAATTACCGGACTGACTACCTCTACTTTCCGTATTTTCTATCTTGGCCTTATATTCAGCTTTCCTATATATTTTATATCCTCCATTCTTATTACATTGCATTCTAGTACAACTGTGCGTTACTATATCTCATGTACTTATAGCTTTATTGCGACAAAGCAAGAATCTCTGTTTGCTTAGTGTGTAGAACTATCTGTAGTACAAGTTTCTTGGTAATAGTATGATAATGCTCAACTACTACTAGACATAGCCAAGCAGTTACGCAAAAATACGAGGATCGTTGTAGGCAGTAGATTTTGCGTATGGTTGATGTTGATGCTATGCTGCATACGGGATGTGTAATAATATTACCAACTGTACTCACGTACTTTTACTTCCATGGAAAATATATCTGAAAGACCATTCCAACTATCAGTTCGCCATAACAAAGTATGCAGCGCAAGCAAACACAACAGAAGAAGTGTCTTGGCCCTCGGTGTAAAGTCGGATCGTGTTGAGTCTTTTAGCGATATGCATGATATTACTACATTAGGCAGTTTTATGCAGAGCAAAGTGTGTTTATGCTCGTTTTTAAGTTAAGAAGCAGTAGTGGAGGAGAATGTTATTTTCCGCATTTTCTATTCTCAGAGAATACGTGAGTGGACTGTAAAACTTCGCAACAGTCGTCGTCGTGTCTTTTTAGCTGGCTTTGAAAAGGAGATAGCAAGAGCTGTTTCCATTTGCTGTATTTGCAAATTATTTATGAAAAATGATGATTTCTTTTGCTAGAATTGTGTCAGATGCAAAATTACATTATGCTTCGTTGCTTATTACTCAGTCCATCGGAAAGGGACGTCGGCAGTGGTAGTTAGACGTAATTTAGTACAACAGTAAGTCGCAGTTGAGTGAGAAGGGGATTGAGATATAAATATGAAAAGTGATTGCTAAGCAGATTCAACTCACAGAGAGAAATTTGAATTCTTTCGCTTTCCACTGCTCCAGTTCCAACTAACAAAATAAATTGTCTGTAATCGTTCGTGTAATTGAAATCACTTGAAACTCGTCTTCCATTCATCGCATATTCTTCACAGTTTAGCACAGATGTAACGTTTAACAACCTCCGTACATTTCAGACCAATGTTCATTTTGACTAAGCTTTCCCTAATACTCCAGTGTTTAATAACTTTTCTACGATTTTTACTTCAAATATATTACACCGATGTGAAATGAAATCTAACTGTTTCCTTGTGTAGCAAATAAGTTATTGGCGAAACAAATCTATAAGTTTGAACAATGTTCATGGTCTACTTGAACTTCTGCCAGTACGAAAAGAATTTTAGTGATTTCCACTGAAACAACCTACCCAGGTACTTTATATAGGTACCTGTGTTGTTTGAAAGTAATATAATATTACATGAGATACTACTATACCTACCTAAGTGAAATCCGGAAGTTATAAGTAAAGTTCTCAACTCTTATTTGCTAATAATTCATAAAAATTACTCTCCAGTGTAGCATGAAGTAAGAACTAAAGAAACAATAAGAAAGATGATACATACAGTAAGTTTGGTACATAGAGACGATTAAATATAAACGACAAGGCAAATATGCTTTTATTCCCTCGGAGGGTGCTTTCCGGATGAGTCAACGAACCACCTACGCTTTTAAAAGGTCATAAAGCTGTCGTTTCGTAAAAAGTTGCAAATCCCATTATTTGAGACTTGCAATAAGAATTTTTTTCATGTTCCCATATATTATTATGTATTTCAAGAAATGTTATCCTTATATGAACTATATATAAGTATAAGACATATAAAGTTTTGGAATAATTGTTTAGGTACTTTAGTCCACATTCCAATTACGGTTCGTTCGTGGTTCTTTTGCTCCAGCCCATTAGACTACAAACATTAGTACATCTGTTTAAAAAATGTTTATATCATTCATTATACATTATACAAAGCTACGACTTGCATAAAGCCTTTCAAGCATACCAAAATAGTCAAGTCTTCTGCATCTGTAGTATAGTAGTAAATAGTAAATACAGTCAAACACAATGCCCTTTCTGTTCTTCTACTTCCACTTGTACTTCCACCACTAAATATTTAATGTGCATCACAACGTTGAATAGCACACCTAGCCTAGCTGTAGTTGCACACAGTGGATGAATCAAGGAACAAATCCACTATGTGAATCATAAATAGCCAAATCACGAAGTTTGCACGGAGTACTTTTTCCTGGAGTATGTAGTTCGGTGCAGTACACCACTGGAACTATATACCCGCCTTTCTTCCTAAGTAATGATAAGGGGTTGCAGTACTTGAACTTGTATATAACGAAGTAGAATCTATATCGAGGGAAATCCCATGGCATTATGGCTATGTGTACACAGTAGATTTACTTTATTACAGTTTATACAGTGAAGAGTTTATGATTTTGCTGCCGTTATTTCAGTCCATTCATTCCTAAAATAGGTTTGCTGCAACGCACATCTTAAAAAATTAATTTAATTGAGCACTTGATGCTACTTCTGGCTGTTCATCATCAGGAGAAATGAACGAGTAGTTGAGAATTACGAAGTGAAGAGAGACAAGGCTCTCTCAAAAGAAATCCTTAGTGCTCTAAGTATGCAATTTAAGCTTGGGCTTCCACTCATCACAGAATTTAATAAGACCCGTATAGAAAAGACAGTAGGAAACAGAACAGAACCACTCTGTGTAAAAAATCCTTCAGGGAAGCCAGAGAAGTAGAAGAGAAAGAAGTATAAATGCTCAGTTTTATTTAGCACTTCACAGTGCATCTTACTTGTGTTTTATCGTATCAAGTTGCATCGTTTGAAGCATATGGCAAAAAAACCAAGCGAGAAACACAGTATCATACTTACTGCACCCTTAGCTAAAACTGCTAATAAGTTACAAACTGTAGCCCACAACTACAACCGAACACACAAAGCTACACACATCCATTCCATCTTTACATATTGCTACTACTCAATACAAATGGTGCAGCTTGAGCTTAAACATTTCCGACGAGACGCTTTAGACAAATAACAGACAGTCTTTCATATCTCTCCTTGTGTGTCTTATTGCCTCTATTAAGCAGACAAGAGTGCAACGCAATACACTTATGGACTATGAGTTGTGTGTGTGGAAGAAATACAGATATTCTCGAATACTCTTGAATCACATTATTTACTATAGCTGAAGTATTACACATAATATCTGTACATATTATTACACAACTTCTATTTCTACTGCTGTACTATATTATAAGTATTGCTACATCCAGCAGTTGTTCTTCTACTTGGGTGCTAAAACTCATAAGTTAAATAAATCTACGAGTATAGCTGTTTGTTGCATAGCGTTAGTGTGTTGGAGAGTTGAGTGCTGTGCGTAGTAGTCTACTTATATAATGTCGTCGGCCTGCTATGAGAATGAGTGTGAAGGAAAGCAAGAGAGAAATGGGCTCAATAAATTTGCGGCAAAGTTTTTTTACTTTTACTTCAGAATACAGTTGGTAATAGCAGGATATCGTATTCTGCTGTACATAGTAGTAGTACCACATACAAAACTACTAAAAGAAAAGGCATAGCAGTTTTGAGAAGGCAAAGGCGCCTTTTACTTTTGCCTAGCCTTCGCCTTGTGTCTTATCTTGCTTACTTTGTGTGTTTGTGTGTGTGCGTTTCTTGCGAGTGTGTTTGTATGCACTAACGATATAATGTATATCTACAGTTGAAGTGGAAATGCCAACTGCCACATGTTCCATTCCTTAGTTTTTACTTTTCATCAACTTTGCCCGTTGCCTATCTCTGTAGTCGTCCCAATGGTACTTAACACTTAGATAACATACCTATAAGAAAGATTTGAGTTTCACTTCTTTTCCACATAAAACAGCACAACTTCCATGTACCATTCTGCAGTAGTTCTCTTATAGAGACATGGTATTGCTTTCATGTACAAACAAATACTCGATCATGCTATGGGCACAGCGATACTGATGTTACGGCAAATCTTCAGCGACTATTAGTACTCTGGTAAAGATATATAACTGCATTGCACTGCTATTGCTTTTCATTCCATTGCAATGCCTCCATTAAGTCTCAATGTTCAATTTCTTATGCAAACGTAGAGGCAAACAGATGGAAAGAGCAAACGAGGAGAATGAGTGAGAATGAGTGAGAAAGAGGAGGATGATGATATTTCTCTCGGTTCGACTTCACTACTCTGAACATTCTACTATACATATTACTGCTTGTATATGCTATACCCTTATATAGGTATGATATAATATGTAATGTTGCATAGAATTGCATTGCTTATATACATACTACAAAACATAAAAGCAAAAGCAATGTAGTTTGAGCACAAAAAGTGGAAACAGTGGAGAGTGGGTTGGAGTAGAGTGTACTAAGCAGGACAGGCCCAACTGCAGAACAGATCATTAATTCTCTAATGATTTTTCTCACTGGGCCATGTAATATTCGGATTCATTCGCCCATGCTGTTGCTGCATTGTTGGTGTTGGTTTTCTTGTGAATTCAATTGCTTGCTTAGGCTTCTGACTTAGCAATCTATCTATTCCCTTCCATTATTCTTTGTCTTCTTCTGACTCTCTGGTTTTCTAAGTGTAGCTACGTTTTGTGCTCCACTCTTAAAGATGATATTGAACCGAACAGAAATGAATTGAACTGACGACGACGACGAGAGGAGGAGGCAGGCAACACAAGTTCCACGATTTTCTTTCCCTCTGTCTTCTGCTCAAACACATAATTTATATATATCCTATTTACATAGAACCTCGAACACGAACAAAAGCCGCATTATTCCGTTTTACTCATTGTCAGCAATCGTAACGCATTGCTCTGCTACAGATAGATATGGTCTGGCTACTTTCTGTCGTTAGTGCACAGTCTTGTGGTGTAACCGAAAGTAAGAGAAATCTAAGGCTTATATTCAAGAACTTTCTGTTCTGGCTTTTTTCTGCCCTATCTTCTAGACTTTTCGGCCTTTTTAGTAGCTGTAGCTCAATCTTTCTCGAAAGACTGGATGATTTTTTTTCTTTTCCGGTTTCTTACAACTAACTACACACATAGGACGAGGACTTTATCCTAACACCGTAGTAGAAGGCAGAAACTTGCTTCACTAGTTACACTGTACACCGCTACCTTATGGAAGGGTAAGACTAGGATGTATTAGCAAGTCTTTTTAAGCCACTACGAAAAACTTATTCTTATTCAGTAAACATTGCTAGCAGCGAAATATCGCCGGTATTTACCAGAGGTAGACAGATTTCGAGTAGTAGATAAATACGTTTCTTTCGCATCTAGGCAGTAAGAACTCTATGCGAAAGTTGGTACTTGGGAACATGGGCGAGAGAAAAAAGAGAGAAACTGAAAGTTGTGTCTAAGAGCTTAAGTCAACTCCCTTGTGTCCTCATGTGAGCTCAAGTGGAGCCAGTCGATGTTTTAACTAGACAGGTGAACCAACGATATTTTATTACCATTGCGCCTTACTGACGACTTCGATTCAACTTTCCATCTAGAGACCTTCTCATTTCAAGATTCAAGAGAAATTACACTCGTCTGCCTTTTAACCAGAAAATTTCAGCTAAATATTTGCAAAACCATAAAAACGCTCATGGACACCTAGAATTTTTTAGTTCGAACTCCAGTCGACGGTTCAGCTTACTCCAGTTAGACTAACAGAACCAGAACAAAACGATTGAAATCATGCAATAGAATAATATAACAATTATGTGTTTTTACGATATTAAGTCTCCATTGCAGAAAGTGACCCAGCTTGCGTCTCAGACATGACTGGAATATTTTCAGTTATTTTGTTAATAATTATAATTGCGTGCTGATTTAGTTGGTTTCGTCAAGACAAAGTTTTCCGCATGAAAGAGTACGTGGTCACATTGGTCCGTACACGATAAGAATGTTTAACTGTGTTTTCGCGTTTCTTATGGAGAGTGAATGATTTAGGTATATTCGAAATTTGTGGTTCATAAATTTTTATACCTCCGGAATTTCTTGAGTCTGATGCTGGCGGCATGTATTGCAAAGGACAGGACGGGACGAAATGGGACAACAGAGGAGAATTGCATTTCTCAACTCTTCATACTCATACAGATATTATATAGCTGGGGCCGTAAGAAATTTCTGGTCTGGAAATCTTGACGCAGTCATCTTTCTCTCCCAAAACACAGTCTTAATACACTTCTGTGTTCCATTCTTTCATTGTTTGAAAGTTTTTCCCTTGTATAGTATTGCTGCTAACTGCCTAGCGTAGCAAAGTACTTATAAGTGATAAGCTAAAATCTCGCACCCTTCAACTCAACTCAACTGAAAGGAACTCAAGAAAGAAAAGGTCTGTCGCTCCCTTCAGTTTTCTCAACAGCAAAGTCTTACACATGTTGACATCATGCGAAAATACCACTACCAGATATTACCTTTCTGTTGTATTTCATTTGTATGTAGACTCCTATACTTTTCTTTTGTATCAAATACTGCACTTACATTCAAGTACGTAATATATAACGGCTATACGATTATAATAGCGTGTTGTAACCCATTCAGAAATGGTTCATGTAAGTAGTATGGTTGTACTTGGCTAAGAAAACGCATTTACTTTTACAATCAAAATTCCAAAAAGACAGTAATAAGAAAGGTGCGAAGTGAAACTGAACTATGTATATTGAGATCTCTTCGAATAAAAACTGATGCAAAGTACAGAGGCAGTCAGTGCAGACATAATATAACGACAAGATAGCGTGGTCTACTTATAGCTCAGCGTTTTATGTAGCACATCCATGTCTGTATAAATTCGGTAAAAAAGTGCGTCTTACAAAAGCCACCATTTATTTACTGGGAAGTTGGGGCATTCTACTACAGGAGCTCCCTTTAACACTAACGGAAATTAATACAGAACTTTCACTTGCTTTAATAGTGTTTGTTTGCACTGCAAAATAATTTTAAGCAAAACCAATTTCACTGCCATGTTCCGTGACCTTTACGCTTCAAACTCTGAAATTTTCATAAGAATTGGTGAAGATTGCTTTTCACACTTTTGCTTTGGATAACACAATGAAATTGTTGCATGTAAGTGTCGAAAGCAAAAAGGTTCTAAAATCAACCCGCACTGATTCTTATGAAATTTTCATAATTTGAAGAGTAAACATCTCAAAATACGATAATAAAATTATTTTTATTTAAAAAATTATTTTGCCGTCCTATAAAATTCATTTAGAGCAAGTGGGAGTCCCTTGCCTCCCATGTATTAATTTCCGTTAAAAGTGTTATAAGGTAGCACCCTGTATAAATTTCCAGATAGAAATACAAAAACTTCTAAACTCTTTACTCTCTAGATAATTTTGTAACATGTTCCTGTGTATGCAGTATGTATATAGCGCGTATGCAAGTGATATACATAAAGGAATCAAAATAGCGAAACTGGATGATGGCCCAGTGAAGAGAAGTCTTCTAAAAATATAGTTACCTACTGCTGCTTTGTAATGTTTACTGTTTTCCAAGAATCTTTTGCATTGTGCACCACTATGTGAAAATATAGCCATAAAACATGCACAACTACTGCTATCGCAAGAGTTTTAACTAAGCAATGCAATAGAAATTGGTATTAGAGCATATCAGTCTATATGTATTTGTATTTATTTACTAGAGCAAAAATGTTCTATACATATAACATCCTTTTATGAGTCTATATAGAATATAATGTAGGAGCATTTAGGTTCTTATGGCTTATAGTAAATACAACAAGTTCAGTTAAAGAGAGAGAGCAGCGGCAGCACATAAAACTTTCGTGACGTGAGACACTTTTCCTCCAGAGAGAAATTCGACCTGAGCTCTCATCATTTAAAATCACAATTTTTGTCTCCCCTTTCACCATTAGCCCGTCCCAATTCGAGTCTGAATTCATGTCGTGCTCGTCTGCAGTCTGTTGAATAGTGTATATATATATATTTCTTATAAAACGTACAATCGTATTATAGTATTGTTAAGAAAGGCCTGGGAATCTTAGCAGGGGTGGTTAATGAGACTTAGTGATAAGATAAAGTGAAATAAAAGAGAGATTGTACGAACATCATAAGAAATAAGTTGAACAAATGAAAGACACTTTTTCAGCGTTGCTCTTTCAGTCTCGCACGTATATTTCTAACTGGTACTGGTTTAATGGCTTTAAATAATGTTGGAACTTACAGGTCTACTTTTGTCATATAAAATAAGACTGCTACAAAACTTACGTTGGGATCCTTCTGTTATGGCATTATAGCCCTTTAAAATAATTTTTGCTTTGTTTTTGTGATGCCATATGTACTTAACTACCGTAGGAATAGCCATGTGTACAATTGTATTGTGACAATAGTTCCCAACTTTGCCCATTAAATAAGATATCACAAATATTTAAACAACAGAGCAATTTTCCCTTGTGTGCCATTTTCTTTTGAGAATGCACACATCACTTCCTATAATCGAGTTAAAAAGCTAACATTTTCGACGGAGCATTTAGTTTTTCAACAACATTTCCACCTCTTATCTCCACAAGACAAGTAATGAGAAAAGCCAATATGAGACACCCAAATGGAATCTTAACCCTTCCAAATTGCCCAAGTAAACTATTCCTTTCATAAAATACGAGAGAGTATTTTTGGGTACGCGTAAGTAAGTAAGCGTTCTTCATCCCGTATATACTACTCCTTACTTCCTCCCAGTGACATCACATCGCATCACATAATGTAAAATCTTTTTAGGAGTCATCTTCCCATCACCCATCTCTCTTACACTTAAGGGGAATGTACCCCGCACTATTTTACTATTAGCATTACATCTGTAGACACATACGCAGCCTAATATGACTGTAACTTCTTCAGTATTGCTAATACTATATCTGTAGAAACTGTAGATGCAGAAAAAGGTTGGCCGTATTATTTGGTAGTCTGACTAAAGGCATATAGTAGCAGTAATGCGGATATTATGGGTGAGAAAACTTGGGACCGGAGGCACTTAATACATACGTAAGCAGAGAAAGAGTTCTGTGTGTTCTGTGTTTGCGTATGTATATTTTGTATTTGTAGTATTTGAGTATGTACATATCCCACTTACTTGAATGAAGTTCAGTTCAGTTCAGTAGCTCAATTCAGTTCAGTCTTCTTAAGTAAGTACCAGGCATACAATTCAGTTCTATTGAGAAAAGGAGCACGAGTGTGCTCTCGAAAGAAGAGCTATAAGTGTTTGCATGCATGTATGCACTTATTTTATTTTCGTCTGACGATAAAAAAGCTAAAGGTTGACTTTGGCATTGACATTATATACTGTTCTTGTTGCTCAAAGTAACTAACTCTCGTAGCTGTGACTCTGAATGTGCATTATGTTTCACATTACATTCACCCAGACACAAAATACTACATTGTATGTAGTTACTGATAAGTATTCCAGTCCTGTGTGCTTTATTTGTACTTGGGCATGTATTCAAACCGTTCTAAAAGATGCATATAAGTACATACGATAAACTACACACTTTCTTAGCAAACTACCAATGTTTCCATCGTTCGACTCTTCGGATATATAAGAACGTGAACTTATACAACCGTAGAAGAGTACATATAGTAGTTGCCCCTTTCTTTCCATTGCTACTACTACTACTACTACTGCTGCTGCTGCTATTTATATTAACAAAAAAGATTTGTATGTGAATGCATTACTTTACTTTTCAATGTGATGTACAAAACATGGTGTTTGGATGTTGAGAGAATACTCCACAAGCTGTCTGGAAACAAAAACACCTACTTTCAATTTAAGAAATGCTTCGGGCTTCCTATTTATTACAATTTACTGCAATAAAATGTAGGTTTAATATTACAAACAAATTAAAAGGGTTCTGTCAAGAAAGAATGGGATTGCGTATGAAGCATTTTACTTAATGAAAATAATGCTTCATGCACAATGATTATTAAAAACAAAAAAATGTTGCTCGCTCTGGTATAGATTGAGGCGGTTGAGCATTTGTACACATATTATATCATGCAAAAACTCCTGGTTAGCCAGAAATGCAAATCAAAACACGTGGATCTTTGTCATATCCTTTGTTTCACTCTGAAGAAGAAAAAATTATACTGAGGAATGAGAGTGAGGTGGAAAGAGAGCTCCAACTTGGGTCGTCCAAGTTGAAGCACTCAAGTAAATTTCATCTTATCGTCTCATAATAGTGAACAATGCTTCTATTCTTTTCTCGACAAGTTATTGTATTCTTTTCTCGTTGTTCGTGTAGTAATACCTTCTTCAGTGAGCTAGTCAGTAGTCACATCTATGCCCCGGCACACTATTATTCTTCATTCGTAGTCAACTCAACTCACCACAATAAACATAGTCACTTACCAAGATAACGACTTGAAAGTTTTTCGCCCAAAGCGCACACTAAAAAAATCATAGGTCTCATTGTTTCTTCTCTGACGCTGTACAAGCAGCAGCTCTACCAAAAGTGGCAGTCGTTTTGAAAAAATCGATTAATTCCGTCTGTGTTTCTTCTGAATCTTACCTTTAAAAATACTTTTTATGTATTCACATGTAGTCCTTATCGAGAAAAGGCTGGAAAGATTCGAATGTTCAACTTCACTTACTAAAATATGATTATTGTGAGCTCACTTGGCACAACTTCTCAGAGTCAATCTCCAGCACTTAACATTGACTAAACTACTTTGTGAGATGAGTTTATTACTTCTTTGCCAGACTTCTTGTTAACGTGTACCTATTATCTACATCATGATGCAATGTACAAAACTTATAATTTACCAGTCTTTTCTACCTAAGGGTATTAAGAGTCAAATTAAAAGTTCTACTTTGTTTTGTATTGTATGCATGCAGCTATGCCTGTATGAGCAGCATTTTTTGCAATGCATGTGAATACAGTTCTACTAAATTAGTTCAGTCTGCGAAACCATAAAACGATCCATTTATTTACGGTTACCTATTTACTGTTTTCTCTGAAAATGTACAATTCACTAGTTATACAGATAGGTATTAATTTAACAGATGCGCTTTTGTTGTAGATATTCATAATTGTGTAATAATATAATTTAAAAAACCGTAATATTATTTATTTATAAATATCAATAGGTCCTTTCAACGTCAGCACTTCCGTGGCGAATTACTCCCAAGTATTTCCGACCTGTTATATTTCCGTCCCAAATTATTTCGGTCCCAAACTAATTTAACATTATTATTTCTTAACTTCTGATTTGTTTTAAATAAGTCTTTCGCTGATGCATTATTAAAAAACGAGCTATTGAGGTCCTATTCGAGGTTAAGTTTGCAGATGAGTTCAATCGGTCAACTCCATGTACACATTGAATGTGTCGAAGGTAGTACCAGGACTAGTAACTTGTAAGTATTGCGCTGATGTAACAGATATGATGAAAGTCAAGCGAAATCATACATAAGTTTTCCAAAAAGCCTAAACAATTGACATTTTAACTGCTCACAAATATTTGCATTACACATCTTGTCTGTTGTATCGGAGCAGTAACAAGTCCTTGTACTTATACAAAGAAAGAAAAATGTATGTAAATCAGTTTGGGACGGAAATATGTCAGGTCGGAAATAATGCAAGTCGGAAATAATTCCGGTGGAAAATAATAGGTAACCTATATTAAAACAGTAAGGTAGTTCAACAAACATTAAAAATCCCATTGGATTAAAATCAATTGTTTGCCTATTCGTTTGGACATGACCATGACTATTACTGGTGCATTACCAAGATTTTTTCATATTATATTATAATTAAATGTGGTTTCTGCTTATTACTGACACGATTTGCATGAGAGATTTGTACAACTCAACTTGCAACTTTATAGTGCTGCATGCTGTATGTAGCTTTGTACTGTTTTATGTAGAGTGAAAGTTCTGCAAACTATCAACAGCCGGAAATAATAAGAACATGCACATTTCATAAAACTGTACAGTCGGTGGATAAAGAGCCCCGTTTGATTGCATAGGTAGGTCAATTTGACTGTAAAGAGGTGGTGGCATGCATTGTTTAATTTTGGCAAGGTTATTCTGATTTATGACCAGGCAGGATATATGTGTGTGAGTTGTGGGCAATAATTTAGGTCTTAAGGCAAGGTAATTAGTCTTGTCCTCGTGGCAGTCACTTTACTCCAGCAAAACATAACAACACAGTTACCAATCTACGACCTAGGCATGGTGTGTACATTAAGTACTATGAATTTATGCACGTGAGTCTTTCCATCCGTGGCATATGGCAACTAGGAACGCACAATGCGTAAGCGACTACCTTTGTTCTACAAAGTGCATGAAATTATTCATAAACATAATGCCACATTCGTAATGATAGCCTATGTGTGGCCATGTTCCAAGCTTTAGTTCATTTATATCGTGTTGTATGCTGCTAATGGGTTTTTTCATGTGGCTGTTGCCAAAGTTGGAATTTCAATTCTATTATACATTCTGCATACCAAAGCATTTTTCAAAGCTTATCTACCTACATACGTCAACTTCGTGAAATATCCTTAAATGACAAAACTAAAATGATGAAATACTTTTACCTCCGAACTGTAAGACATTTCGTTTACTGCAAAAACAACAGTACGTCAAACGTGAAGGTGTAGAAGCAATTCCATAACGTTTTAGTAGCAGTTCATAGTTTTCTTAGGAATCCAGTCGCATGTAGTGTAGGCATAATAAAGTAGCAAGATCTACTACGACAAGAAGAATTCGAAACTAGGTAAGAGTAGTAGTAGAGAGACATTGAGAGCTAAGTAAGTAAGCCCACTTATATTTATGTAGACGTACAATATGAATCAGAACCTGAATTCAATGAGAGTCATTTTCCAGTGAGATATGAGTACTACTATAGTAGTAGAAGAACAAAGTACAAATTCCGTATCCAGGAACATTTACTATTAGACAAAGCGAATGAAATGACATGGAAGAGTAGACTTATTTATGATAAACTGCTCGCCAGACGAAACGTGCATAAAAAGAAAATGCAATTTATTTTTTCTGTCTCTACCGCTCAGTTCACTTGACTCGACTTGACTCTAGTTTGACTAATGTCTTCCTCTTATTTTATGAAAGCATTCGTACATATAATATTATGTCATGCATGCATTTAACTTGGCAACTTCTCAATGCAGATATGCAAGGCAATCCAATATTATGTGATGTGATCTTGTGTGTTGTGTTGTATTCTGTTGCCTTGTTTTACGTTCCTTTGAATTACAACGTACCACTACTACTGACTCTACTCACTACTACTACTACTACTAAGAATAGTTCAGTTTTCCTCTCTAAAGAGTTTTATGCATTTTACATGACTAACAGAGTACAGCTAGTAGTACACACACACATTTAGCAACCATATATATGCATTTATACAGTTGCTTCCTTTTCTATACACTAGCTAAATGGACGAGAGCATAATAAATGTCTAGAAGCTGTTGTGCCACAGACACAATACATATTATGCTCCACATATGCTTAACATTGCATTACATAAGCGCTATACTAGTCCCTCTCAAAGACTCCACTAATGCCTTTATGCTGCATTGTCGAGGGAAGGAATAGTAAACTCCCGGTATGAGAATGAAAACAGGAACTGACTTGGTTTTGGCTCCCGTCGCTCTCAAATACTACACTTCGCTATTAACATTTGTGTAATGCAATGCCTAAGAGTCTTTGAGAGCTACTGGACTTGGCTTCGTTCAGTTTACTTTGCTTTGGCTCATGTTGACTTCCTTGGCGAGTGAATGCCGACTCTCTCCATAGCCTTATACTATAACTACCACACCAAACAACCAACCAACAAGGCCAGCTACCTCCGAACGATATGCTGTACTTTATGATTGTTATTATTATTATTATTGTTATACTGTGTATACCTCCTGAATTGTGCTCCGTTTTATACGTTCATGTTCATTGCATCTCATATATTACTCTTATTAGCTATCTTCGTAGGTAACTAACTTCACGCTTTAAACTCTTACCAAGTTATTTAACTTCTTACGTAATAAAATTAATTGGAGAGCCAAGGTAAACTGCATCGGGTTATGGACAATGCGCCACAATAGGATAAGACATTACATAACTACAAGATTAAAATTTAAAAATTAGTTTATAATATAATATATCTGCAATGCAATGATATTTATATTCAATAGCTCTTTCTATACAGCTTAGTAATCTAATAATATTGTTGCCAAAAATTAATCATTTATTGCGAATTAAATTTGCATGGAACCGTTTTGCTCATCGTCAGTGTAACATAATCACTTCGATTTTACATTATATGCATTCCCTATATAAAATACGCAGTAGATATTGAGGTGCAGAATTATAATGACTCTGTTATATTTCCATGTAATGAGTTTGTCCGGATCAGATATCTCGGTTTGGTATTAAAATGGTTTAAGTTTAGAGATGCAAGTGAAAGGTGATCATACTAATATCTTGTAGTTTAGGAAGGTTCTTCTCTTTCTACAGTTTGGCGAAGGTGAAGAAAACAGATCCTGTGTAAACTCTTGGTTAGTTCGGCCTGAACATTTTCCATCACCATTATCAATTCTGCAAGCACAGCTCTCTCATATCATTATTTGCTGTATTTCCAATGTAAATATTGGCTAGCGAGTTGAGAAGCTTACAGGAGGAGAAACAGTAATAGAAATGAGTTGGTTCTAGTAGATCATCTGCTGCTTGTGTTGTGGCTGCTTTACATACATCGTACACATGCAGAGGCTTGTATGGTTTGTTTGGTTTGGTAGCCGGGTTCTGTTATGTTCTTGGAATGCCATGGGAAGGTATTTGCTCCTATGACAAGATGAAATAATTTGTTGGATGGATCTAAATGAATGAATGAATCAAGAGAAGATCACAGACGAACAGACTCCTTTGCTGTGGGTTAAGGGCAGAGTTGAGTCGACTTTGTTAAAAACAAGACTGTTTGGATGTGCACATAGTATAAATAGTAGAGCTCCTCTACCATCAGCACACAAAGAATTTAACTTGCTTACTTACATAACCCAGGAACGTAAGCTTCTGTGATTATGTTACAGCTACTACCTGGCATGGCAAGTAATATACTACTAGAAATATATTTAATCATGTTGTGCATTGCTATATAGACGACTAACCACGTAGAATGTCTTCTGTAAACACACATAGTCGATAGGTAGGTAGGTAGGTAGTGTAGCTATTTGTTTTTTCCGTCTAGAACAAGCAACGATGTAATTCTTTTGAAAAAACTCCGTCTAGTAGTCTTACTGCTTTCTCGTGCACTTTTATAAGTCAACATTTATTTCATATGCTTCACTTACTTCTACGTACAGAATATAAGTTTCATACGTTAAATGTTGATGAGCCTTTTACCTCCCAGGATGATTTCACTTGAAAGTTATGTATTTCGTGACTTTGAAGTATATACACTGCATCACTGTTGCAAGGTAAGGCATTTAGAACATTTTTTGCAAAGTACGATATAGTATTAGTACTAATACAGATAGAGCGATGAGCCTCCTTTTCTAGCCTTGACTTAGCCGGAGTTGAAAAAGCTGCAGATGATATACAACTATTGATATCATGTAAAATGCATAGGAAACCTTGTGTAAGAATGCAACTTGAGATAATATGTATGTTAAGCACAAACTGTACGAAATGGGAGAGTAAAAGTTTATTTATACGTGTATACCTTTAGTTGTGTGTGTGACACCTCCATGCTTTATGTAGTTTGCACTCTGTAAATAAACACATATAGTGAATCTAATGCTACTATATACGGTAAAAGTATACGTGGAGATGTTGTTGGTTGTTTATGTGTTAGTAGTGTAAGTCAATCGGAATTTAAAGTTGATCTGGATCCAAAACCGAATTCAACCATCCGTTGCATCGTCAAATCATTCATTCGTATTAAGATAAATGCGTTAGATGTTTCCCTTCTGTTTATTTATTTAAGCAAGTGTTTTGGCTAATTTATTACTCCTCTTGCTCGGCTTCGCGTCTCCATCTTTCCTTGTGCTATCTTGTTTGTTCTTGGCTAATCCGAGGCGTAATCTTCAGCTCCATCTCCTTTTCCGCCTTCCCTCTCATACAAATTATTAACTTCATACTTATTTGCATTGGATTAGGCATAATTCTTTCACTGTCACACCACATTCCTGTCCCACTTTTTATATCCCCGAGAAAAATGAACCGGATCAAGTTTCTCCGAGCAAATCAAATAAACGTACATGTGCGCTGAATTGCTACACTATTGCCAAATACAAACCATAGATCATGTCGCACAGGCAAATTGTTGTGCAAAAAGCCTAATATTTAAATCGTAATGAGATTTAGGTATTAAAAAATAACATTTTTAGCTGTTATTGTAATAATTTTCCATTCATTGGGATTGGGATAATTGGGAAACTCACGGTCGGTAGTAGGCACATCACCAAATCACCATGCAGCCTAAATCTACTGTCTGATATTAATTATTATACAGATATTTGTAGGTTGTTTAATGGAAAATCTTAAGTCAATAATGTCAGCAATATTTTTCGGCAAATAAAGTTTATGTGGAAAGTGGAAATACTGTTTGCTGTGCCTAGGTTAGGTAAGTTGATTAACAGTAAATGCTGTAAAATGTAAAAAATGGTAAGTCAGGTTGCATGATGTAGCGATGTAGGTATATACTCACGTTATAAAATATTCAAAGGATTTTATTGTATTGAAAAGGAAAATGGTTTGATTGTGAAGGTGAGTGATGGATAGGAGAGAGGAAAGAAAGGAAATTGATGAAGCCTAAGAATGAAACAAAGTGAGCAATAATTATAAATTAGAGGCATACCATTTAACCCGCTGTGATAGGAAGTCGACATGCAGTGGAAATAAGTGTATTTATCAGCGACTACTAAAAGCCCTTCATTACAACGAGAGAATGAAACAGCAGGAAGGAAAGTCAATTGGATTCAATTCGACTTGTTTGTGTATAGAGAGAAATGGTTTCAGATAAAACACAAAGTGAATTGAAGCAAAGGTGACGTGGATTGCAATGTGTGTTTATATTTTGTATACATGAGAACGCAAGTGGTTGTTTAAAGTTGAATGAAGCACATTCAGGTATAATGTACATAGGGCTAGGTGAAGTGTTAAACCGGTTTTAATTGTGGAATGTAATCCATCACTCTACTTCTAAAATGTGTATTTATATACCAGGGAGAGAACGATTGTGAGTAAATGCTCCTTGGGGCTGCTGGTGATAGAAAGACACACTATAAATACCAACACAAGTAACCAAACTGCGTGTAGAGATCAAAACTGTTCCATGCCACGAAATTACTTATACTCTGCTGCTGTAGTATGCTTCTACAAGTATTTTATGATATTCTTTATGGTTACTTTTAGACTACTCAGCAGTAGTAGTGAGATATATGTTGCGTAATATTCTATGAAAGAGTTATATTCATGGGGAGGTTGAAGTTCTATAATAATGTAGCAAGATATTGAAGGTGGTATATCCATTAAAGTCGGCTTTTCATGTCAAACCAACGAGGCAACAAATCCGAACACAATAGATACTTAAGTAACGCGTAATCATGATTCTTCTTTCTTCAGCACAAGTCCCTTTTCAAAACCTTTTGTTTACACAAAAGAAAACACTCACAGATCTATCCATATCGTTTTGTATCTCCGCTCATTTACTCGCTTTGAATTAATCGAGCTGTCAGCTCACCTTTCCTGCATAAAAACTAGTTCGTTCTCTCACTCTGTGTATATGAACAGCTAATAAGCTCCGTCACTAAATTCCACGGCTGCCTCTCATAATAATGTGCACTCATATCCATTTACATTTATAAACATACCTTTACAACAAGAAACGTCCAATGTGTTATTGTCATTAGGCTCATTTACATATTTTTATTATTCTTAGTGGTAGTTACTCTGTCGGGCTCGGGAACATAAAACATTTGTGATGTTTAACAACGCTATTTATGTACAATGCTCACTTAATGCTAAAGCAGAATATTTCTTTTGTTTGTTACAGGTGGTGGATGGACTAGTTTTGCATTCGGGTAAAAATCCTCATAACTCCCAAACTTGGATAATTCAACTTTTGGTAAGAATTTCCTTTTTCCACATTATTGCATTTTGTGTTTAATTTAATTTACTAAAATATTGTGCAAATAAAAACAAAAAGAGATTAAGTAGTAGATAGTAGATATGCGGTATATTTGCTACTGTATTAAAACATTTTGCATTTAGAACAGTTTCTTGTGTAGATAAAACTTTGTTGCTTGCAGCAGACTAATATAAATTCTAAAGGTTTACTGTCAAAAGCTTTTGTTTAGTACTCGTTAATGTTGCTTTTTACTGCAGAATTAGTGTTTCATGTATATGATACATTTTAAAGCGGGTAATAAATGGTAGCTGTAAATAGGGCTTTTAATTGCTTTAATTACATCCAAGAAAGGAATGTGTGAAGACAAACTCGATTATGCATAACTTGTCGTATTCCCATCTTAAATAAAGTGATTACAGTATAAATTCTCTTAAAGAAGATTTACAATGTTTAAAACTGCAACATTTCACACGTTTGCTGTGTCTGCGATGAAATAAGGGGAGGTTTATTACCGTAGAACAGGAATACATAAATATGTCCACCGCCTGAACATTAGCCACTTCAATAATTCAGTTTAGACGTGTTAATGCAACGTTAAATTATGTATCTTGTCGACACCTCGCTCTTCTCTGCTTCAGACGCTTGTACACAACACACACGACTCTCTCTCTCTCTGTGTACTGTGTACATTACAACACTCTCGCAGTCTCTATGCATGTTCTTCAAATGCAGTCGTGTAATATGTGGTGGTAGTGTGCATCCTCTTCTGCTTCCCGACTGTATTTACAAAGGCAAATTAAAATGTTGGACCTTTTGTGTGTACTTAAACTTAGCACTAGTAACTTGTGCGTTCGAGTTTCAACTCAAGGGCATCATGTCATCGGCTATAGGCTATGTGTATAAGTGGTACATGTTATACACGTTCATTTCAACAGAAAATAAGGGTAGTAGTAGCAGTAGCAGGAGTATAAGTAGTGTATAATGTAAGTACTCCTTTTTGCCAGTTTGCCCCTGCCTTGTGTTGTTTCTTATCTAATGGCAGTTTCTGTCTCGACACAGTCTGCATATTAAAATGCCTTTCTTCTTTCTGTTCATCGTTTTTACGTCAGTGTGTGAACCTATAACTAATGTTCATCTCCTAACAAAACTTGTACGTGCAGAAAAAATGACAGTTTCACAGCTTCGGTTTAAAAAACCGACATTGTTTTGACTCAGTAGTCAAGCTGAAGGATATAGCCGGATTTTGGAACTCTTTCATTAACTTTAATGGCATAGTTAGGGTATACAGTATATTGCCATTATATTTTAAAAATGTTCTCAGTAATGCTTTTGTAATTTAGTCATAGATTGAATAATATTTGCTACCGTTATTAGTATCAGTTTAAAAGCAAAGAACAATAATTTTAGGTATCTTAATACATTTGGATAATTTGTAATAACAGATAATTCGGTTTTGCAAACATTATAATATACATATGCAGGATGACTCAAGTTCGGAAATGTTTCATTAGAGATAATGAATTTAAACTTGGTACATGTATTCCAGTGGACCATGGAGACGAAGATCATGATCCCGGACACTACCACGGTTCGTAGAAGCCTGTGTTTTGTGTAAACCAACAATCTAGGAACCGTGGGACACTGCAACAACATAAAGCAGCCAAAAACGTATTTCGATTTGGTAATGGGCAGAGGGAGACCAGACATTTGGGGGCATACATGCATATACGAGAAAAGTTTATTTCTGTGTCAACGTCCCCATGATGTTAGGAATCACCCCATTACCAAATCTAAATACGCTCTTGGCTGCATTATATTACTACCGTGTCAAAGGTCATGAAGGAGCTGACCAATTAACACCAACTTTGAACTTAACCTTTCTATGGGCCACATTGACATCCATTTACAAATGGTTAAATATTTTTATTGACACATCATTGAGTTGCAGTATGTATTTTACAATGCTTACACACACACACACACACACTTAAATTAACGAACACCATAATTAACATCTACCTACCTATTATATTTGTATCTAAATCAAAAAGTAATTTATGTTACAATATTTACAAAGCAGTCATGTTATACAAGGATTCGGCAAGAACTGTTTTTAAGTTTGGGGAATGGCATTTGTTTCTAATAATAAATGTTAGCCTGGAATTGTCAGAAGTGAACGTGCGGAGATATGAGCACGGTTTTGGCTGGTGTGAGTTTGAATGTTCGTTTTTCACACTACACCTAAGCGACTTCGAATGCACCAGCGTTTGGGTAGTTTTGTTGGATGAGAGAACTATGGTGTGTCTATGCTAACATCACCACAAACAACTGCATTAGAAGACGTGAGGTTGGAAAAGCGAATAGGAAAATTTAACCCTGAAAACTTCAGCCATATTTCAAAGTTATTAGATGGAAAACCACAGAGAACAAAAAGGAAAGAAAAGGGGCTAACTAACTAACTTTAGCCATAACAATTGAGTTTAACTGTACAAAGAAAGGAGGACATTGTAGATAGTGCATGCATTCACATGCACAGCACACTAAACTGTACACACAGTACGGGATTCTGATACAGAATAAATATTACACGAAACTAATGCAACCAAAGAACTTTTTTAACCCTTTTCTAATGTCTACTTTAAATGAGGCAGTGGCAGTGCAGAACACACAGAGAGGGAATTGAATCATAGCAACAAAGTAAACCAGACTGTGTATAAAATGTAGACTGCTAAGTTATATAAGGCCTATTACAACACAACTACGACAGTAAGAGAGAGCACAGTACAAAGAGCAAAAAAACTCGATGCGGCAGTTATTGTGTTGCATATACATTACATACTTAAAGCTCAAAGTTATGCTTTGAGGTTTTTCTTTCTTGTTCTGTGCTAAAAGATGTGCTCTATGTGGTAAAATTGAGATATGTTCCTAGTTCTTTGATGTAATGTAACCCATATAAGAAGGAAAGGGATATGAGAGTACCAAGTTACCATTGTATTTTCATGTTCAAGACAAAATACAATCAAAAATGGTTCTCCTTTTAATAATATGTATGTGGATGTAGTCACACTACAAAGGACATTGGATAGCCCACTAGCACAGAGAAAGTTATGTGTTGATGTGTGAGGAAAGTTAAGACAGATATAAAATACAAATAAATATATTCTTTGTTGCACACTCACGCTCTCGCTATCACAAAAATACAAACAAAGTACAGCAACCATTCAAATACATAGGAGATGTAGGAAATAGGAAACACACACAATGTATAAGTACGCAGGACAGACCAACTTTCTTGTCACTATTTTGCCCTGTCCTGTCTTATCTTCCAAATTTATACAAGTTTCATGACAGAAACGGCGAGGAAAAGACACTTTTCGTTTTCATTTTGAAGAAATGTGAAAGAGGACTACGACCGATGAATGTAAATGGGATAACTTAGACTTAGCTTAGACTTAGTCGCACATAAGAGCTTCTCGAAATGCTTATGTACACAGGCAAGCACACAGAATTTGCAAGGCAGTTGAATGTGAATTCCCGAAGATGACTTCTCATCAGACACACTACGATGAGAAATAAAAGCGAAATAAGCAGGAAATATTGTTTCGTATTAGACACCAAGTGCGAAACTTTTGCCAATAGCTTAGTAATGCAAGTAAAAAGGCAGCTGTGTACTCCACTCTCCCAACAACAAGTAACACTTTAACATTTCACTGTAGATTTCACTTAACGATATGCCAGACACACAAGTGAAAATTCAAAGCAACAACGTTTACCATTTCTGTGCTCAAATTTGGAATAATTGCCAAATTAAATGAGTTTTCATAATTTATACACTCATCTTGATCACATAGAACTGCAAACTTCCGGAACGAGGATTTTTCATGCGCTTCACTGGAGCAAAACGAAATGCACAAATACAGAGATCGATAGTGCAGCTTATTTCCGCTGCATTTAACCCTAAACTATGAGAATTTACTTATTTAGTTCTCGGATTTTGCACTAGTTAGCTAATGCAACGATTTCCGGGATTAGTAACACTAAAACTGCACACATCTCTAACTACTTTTGAGCAACACAAAGAACTTGCCTTTCTGGTAATATTATTCGAAAATAACTCGAGCAGATTTATACATAACAATCTCATACGAAGTTATTGCTGAGATGAAAGCAAATAGGCAATTATGCCTTGAAAAGTCCTATTAGATCTTATTACTATTAACGTTACGATTACTACATTACTATAAAACAGTTATCGATTCTCCTTTTATTAAGGCATTCGTAGCGCTACTAAATTCAGACTGCTTTCCCTGATTCCAGCATCTCTCTGCTACAATTTGCACATAGAATACCATCATACACTTTACGCATGCATTGACTCACACAAACGTGCCATACCATTACTCGTATTCATTACAATTTGCTTTAAGCTATTTTAATATGCACATAATATACATTTGCCATTTCGTTTCCTACACTCACTGATACAATCATGTGCTCTCGCCAAGTTGAGTTTCCCTTTCGTATAATAGCACACTATCACAAATGTGTGTAGAAATAATACAACACACTTATACACAATTGGCATTTTGAGTGTGTGCTGTTAATACGGAGACTCGTGTAACGAGTCAATAGTGTAGCAAAGTAGATTGGCATTTGAATGGGTCCCTGCCATTCTCCTACAACTACAACAGTAACAAAAACTCAAGATCACATGTATGTACACAGTAGTGCCGAAATGAGCATGGCCCCATTAATTTCCAATTTACAAACCTAACCTCTACTGTATATCATTGAAAGAGAGACTATACTCACGTACAGACATTCTCAATGCTGCACTGAATAGAAATAAACCAGAAGGAATGCGATGATGGTTAAAAAGGAGAGTAAGACGGTAACGTTGTGCAGAGAAGAGCAGACTTAGGCTTACAAACGCTAATGGGAATTCCGCTGTATAACTGCATAACATTCATGCAAATAAAGAGAGCGAGGAAGATACGCAACGCATGTATGCAGCTTTACTTCCTCCTCTTGTGTTCTTCCACAGAAAACTGTAAACACACACTTACCTTGTACTACGCAGTCAATGAAATCCGTGGATTTATTCAGTTCAGGCATTGTACTGTCGACATTGAGAGAATGAACGAGAGGATAACCGAATCATTATGGGAATACCAAAATACTACGCATCCACTGCATTCAATGTTAACGGTACTCACAACTATTAACATTGGCAGCTCTCGTAGTTTTAACGAAAGTTGTGTGCCAACCGCGCTCGTTTCAGTAATGTGTGGTGGTTGTAAACCAATCGTGTACTTCCTATGCTTCCTAAGGGCCAAATATTCCTCTCAATTGCATGCTGATTTAAAAATACATAAATAAACCATCTCCAATCGCTAATTAGCTAGCCCATGTACATTTTTCCTAATATTTTTCTGCACCTGCTATCTCAACTAATAACCTATTGTTTTGTTTAATATATCTACATAATCAATATCATTTATATCCTATTTCTGCCACACAACATTAACCGTAACGTAACGGACTCATTGCCAAAAATTAGCCTTGATGAAGGAAGAGGATGTAACAAGAAGGAAAGCAAAATATAATATTAATAATATTGAGGTTTGTGATATACACGACAAATTCAATGAAGTCATAGGTGTTCAGATATCTGTTATTCAAGTAGAATATAAATAGAAAATTTGTATAACAATACTTGCACTGGGCTTTAAATTGCAAACTTATTTTTGGTCTGTGCATTTAATCTACATACATAGGTATTAGATTAGAAATCACCCAATGGATAAGTTCAATAAGTTGGTCTTGCAATATTTATGGCCAATTAATATGATTTGTTGTACACGAGCAGTGCCTAATTTTGAATCATAGATTTAATCTGGCGCTTACAAAATATGGGTTGATGAAATGAACTAAAAGTGTGTTACAAACTTGCGATACATTCTTCGAATGCTTGTAGGTACTTCGTCCAGGTAAACTCGAGAATGAGAAGAAAGCAATTGTGATATTGATGGGAGTGACTGAAAGGCCTTTAGTATAAGTGTTACACTTTCTTATTGTACTAAGGCTTTGCTAGGTGGTCTACCTCGGAAGATGTAAAAGTAGCATCCATTTTTCAAAATCTGGAAGCATATGACGTACCTTTGTGCAAAAATTTTCAAAGCAATGGCAACGTGGAAGAATAACACTTAGGGATATGTTGACATTAAAGAAATGGAATAAAAGCAGTTGCGCTTCTTTCATTTTCCGTAACTCGATCTCATGTAGTATAGTTTTTAGCAATTTGAATTATATACCGTGTGCCTGTGAGTTGAGCATGTTTTACAAGTATATAGTATATATAGTAGTAGTAGTACTATATATATATATATATATAGTACTATATATATATATATATATAGTATATAGGTATACGGTATGTATACTACAAGGTAAAAGTACAAATAATATAACATTTTACATACCTACAGAGAGTATTCTTGCTGAAACGCTAAACTATATAGGGCAATATTATTCTGCTGAGTAATATTATGGTTGTAGCAGCATTATTCACTTAGAATATTTTATATGAAATGCTAAATTAATGTCATACGCTCAAGTTGAAGACGCAATGTCTGCTCACTTGCCTCGAATCCCTTATTTTTCATTTCAAAGCAATGTTCTCGGCTCATCTTTGGGGAGATGAGACTCTTGAGTTTAAAACACTTTTATTTATTGCAAAAGGAAGATGAAAGATGTGAGATGGATGGAGAGATCATAAGATAGAGTTTTTGAATTATAAGCCTAGTAGTAGTACATAGTGTACTTTTCCTATCTAAAAGTGCTCAAAGTTTATCTATACACGAACTCAAGCTATCTGCTCACACTATTACTCACATTCTCGCATGGTAGTCAACACAGCTTGTATCTTGTATCTCTCTCAGTAGAAAAATGAGACAAGAATATTTTTATTGAATACCAGACGATACGCTACTTATTGTAATACCTCACTCACTACCAGACATATGTACATACACATGGAAATAGTCGAATGTACTGGTAATGGTCCTTCGGACTATTATCCATACGTTGAATGGTAGAAAAAGCATTGATGTGAAGACACCCTGAGCACTACTCTTGTTCTGGCATTCTATTAAAGTTTTTTTTATAAATGTGTGCTCACTACGTATGTACGAAAGCAAAGGTACTTTAGGCAGGAGAATTTTTCATAAGCTTTCTCTGGGAATAGGAATCTAAAGTCGATTTACTTATACTATCTACCTGCTGTGTATAACGACTACGATCTGGTTGAATTGAACTATACTTCTGGCAGTTGAATGCTATAACATAACTACTTTAGTATGTTTTAGTCTGGAAATCTTCTCGGGTTCTACTGTACTTTCTCCCGTAAAGAAAAACGACTATTCTCCGCTGTACAAATACCTACAACCATAGCTTGAAATTAAATGAAGAGACTGATGATAGAAGAACCTGACAGTTTTTCCGATGCTTAGAAGAGCAGAAACGAAAAGATGTGATTCGCGGGGCTACTAAATAACTATATGCTTCGCTACACTACTTATACTACCTACTTATATAACCTACACCATGCTTATATAAAATTCAAGGATATCATTCTCTACTTACTTTTAGTCTTTGTAGTTCAGACAAACTGGAGCAATACGAAATAGAGAGGTTTTGTGGCATCTGAATGGTTTCTTTGGCTTTAAGTCGTATATCTGTACTATATCTTCCTTTACAGTCTATAGCACATTGTTCCCAGCATCACTAATAGCAGCAGTAGCTGCGTATTGTATTATGTGCTGACTACTAAAGATAGTTATTCGTATTCTAAAACTTTACTATTTACAATAGCACTCCCAACTACAACTACCACCTATAGTTACAACAACCACTGGTAGCAACCCAAGTAAAACTAAAATACAGTACTACTAGTGGTAGTGGTAGTAGTAGTCGCAGATTAAATACATTGTAGTGTAATAGTAGCTCTGTAGTGCAAATATGCCTGGTGTGTGTGTACAGACAAAGCTCTAGACCGGGATGTGGTGCTACGGTTGGGTGTATGCATAATGAAATGGTTGTAAGTAATAGTAGAAGTAGAATTGGAACTGGAGCTGGGAGTCGACAGAGACGTGACAGGATGGATGGCTAGGGCTTTTTAATTTGGCTCTAGTTTTACGATGAACATGAGACTTGTGCTTTTTGCCTCGGCCCATCCTACTCAAAGCGATTCTTGCTCTACATAACAGGTAATAGCGATAGTAGTGCGGAATAATAGAAAGCATCCATTTCACTTTCTGAGAGTACACACACAGTGTACTGTTCTATTCACACATCACAGCAGAGCAAGGCAACCAACCAGCCAAAACGTAGCCAGGCGAGAATCTAAGCCATGTGGCCCCGTTTTACATCTTCAGCTAACTAAACTCAACTACGACTACCACTACTACATAAAGCAAACTACTTATTATGTAAGTTTGCTCAGCAAACTACCATTGCACGAGATATGGGAGCCAGAAGCAGCAGAACTATACACATATTACTATAAGAACGCTTACTGTACAAAATATAGAAGGAGCAGTAGACTATATAGCCAGGCATTTCCAGTAATGATATGAACAAGTGGCTGCTACGTTTCTTCGTGCCAATGAGTTCAAATCTAAGGGCACTCTGAGAGAGAGAGAGAGAGAGAGAAGTTCTCAAGTTGAGTGAAGTGCGATCCAGGCTCTAAGACATTACATGGAATGAGGAGAGAAACTCTTGGTGAACTTTAGCAAGTGAACTTGATAGTTACATTACATAGCACGTCTTGCCTTTCTCATACTCTGCACTACGACTACTAGCACTCTTAGTCCGTATCTCAAATAGCCTATTATTATGGTGGGTGAATCCTACGGGAAGTAAAGATACAATGTACAATAATAACATGTACAAAGTAAAAGGATCGTGGTGCAGCTACAGCTACTCCTTTGGTGCGGCAGCTGAGTTACTCTACAAATTTAAACTATCTGTATGTACTACGATAGCAAATGTGAATAGCAAGGATCGAGAAAAGGATAGACGAATTCATGACGAGACACGGGACTCTTACTCAACATTCTCAAGACAATCTTAGCACTATCTCCTGTGTGAGCTTTATTCTAAAAGTCTTTTGAAATGTTCATTGTAGTATAGGTATACATATTCACTCGCTTAAACGCGGTCTGTGCTGGCAGACATGTACTAGCTGTAGAATATAATATTATGTAGAGACTTGAGTTAAAAGAGTTGTAGTAGAACTAACTGTTAGTAACTGTATGCATGTAGTAGTAGGTATATAATATGTAATGTAGCTACAGAGAGGAGCACAGCAGCAGGCCAGGAAATTCAAGCGAAAGTTAACTTTCTCCATTATCACACAGTGCCCCATCCATACATACGGGAAAGTGAGGAAGAGAGAGAGAGAATGGAGAAAAAGATACTCTAAAGCACACATACCTCTCTCTCTACTTTCTGCTACGTATACCTATGTAATGTAATGCTACGTTAGAAAAGGGCATGGCAATAATCCTTTGATAGTGATACTGTGTACTGTGTGTACACACTGTGTAGAAATATATAGGAGAGTGTGTGATGATACGTCAGTAGTGGCTTTACAGAGTGCAAGTGAAGAATTCATTTTCAAGATAGTAAGGACTAGTTATTATTAAGTTTCCTAAAGAAACTTATATGATAATACTTTGGGGATCTGTCTGTCCGTCTGCCTGTATGCACGATAATTCTAGAACGGTTTGAGATTTCAATTTAGTACACGTATTCCAGAGGTCCATTGGAAGGTTAATCGGTCAAATCCTTCGATGACCTTTGACACATTCAATTTGTCTTTTTATAAGTGCCAGTGCTTAAAAATATTGCAGTACGTAATAATATGGCGATATCCAGCCCCATCCCATAATCCGATAAGTAGTAAAAAGGTGTGGGACGGGGTTGGACAACTCGAGGTAAAGAAATTATTTTAGAGTAATTTCTTTACCAGCTCTGTGCATTGTTGCCAGTCTGTGTTTAAAAAATTTGTTAGGTACACATTAAGGAGCAATATTAAGAATAAATATTCCATACCATCGTTGTGACAAAGATAATGAATGTGACTGCAGTAAGGGCTATTTTCCTATGACAAAGTATATATTTCATCAATGATACTTTGTGAACATAATGTACATGTACATAATGAACACTGCATACAGTCATAGTGTAATTGTTTAATTATTTGCATATCTTGCATGATTATCTCAGCTATCGGCGTGTGATAGAGCAACGCAGTTTTTACTTTACAACTTCTTCAGTCTCAAGTCTCTCAAGTTTGAGTTCTTACTGTTTACAACTGTGTTTAATTGAATATTATTCTACAGGTAATTTTATAATTGTAATTTTTAGCATGACAGATTTTTATTTCGTTAAGGGAAATTTAAACGGCAATGTTTTGGTGCATTCTAATTTTACGTAGAGTAAGAAACGTGAAAATAGCAAAACCTACGAATGCTTACTATACTTAAGACTAAGACAATAATTATTATAGTGAAAAATGAATCCTAGCCTAGTATTATATTAATGCTTTGTAGTATCGTAGTTTGATTAAGCAATAATTATTTCGCGTCATAAAGTACACTTCGTTAAGTGCTACATGCTGTATAACTTAACTTTGAACTTTGTATTAAATAATGAAGAGTAATAAGTGGAAAATAAAGTAACGCGGCCTTCCATACACATTAGTCTGTTTTTATGTCATGTCCATGTCAAGCAACATTATGCAGTTTTCTTCGAAGGCAATAGATAAACCATACTACAAAATATATTTTACAAATACAGATAGCAAGGTTGGCAACAGTGCACAGTAAGTTTGTATACTTGGGAGCTGGCTGGACAGTTAAAGGGTTACCAAAATAATCCTATTCCTGCCGACACATTGTCGTGCTTTGGATTTGGGATGGGGCTGGACGCACCGAATAATATTACTGTGTGCTAGCAATTCAAATAAACCACTGCAAACCAGTGCAATGTAGTAGCGAAGAAGCCTGTCTGATAATTG